>JBBBDQ010002287.1:0-105000 GCA_037127315.1 Ascarosepion bandense
TTTCTTTCTTTCTTTCTTATTTATTCTATCTTACACGTTTAATTTCTTTTCCTTTTCTCGTTTCCTTAGATTATTTCTTCCTTTCTTTCTTTTGATGCTTTTTCTCGTCTTTTTCTTTTCATTTTTTATTATTGCTCGTTTGCTTTTCTTTGCATTCCTTCCTTATGTTCATCGTTCCTTTCTCTTTTCGTTGCTATCCTTCTTTCGTTCTTTAGCTTTTTCTTTTTTCATTCTTTTTTCTTTCTTACTTTGTTTCTTCTTTCTTTCTTTTGTCTCATTCATTCTTTTTTATATGTTTGCTTTTCTTTTCGTTGTCTCTTTTCATTACTTTTTCTTCCCCTCATTCTTTTCTTGCTTTCATTCTCATCCTATTATTCTTTCTCCTTTCATTTTTTTTATGTCTTGTTTGCTTTTCTTTGTTTTCTTTAACTCAAACTTAAAATTTTCAATGAAAATAAAATGGTGTAGAGATTTTTTTTTAATTACATCACCCCAAGCAAGGCGGTAAGGCCACTGGTGTGCAGGGGGCTACGTAAGAGAGAATAGATTGGAAAAGAGAAAGCCGGAAACCACATTCTAAACAGGGAACAAGTGATGAGCCTCTATACCTGTGCAATAGACGTGGGTGGAGTGTGAACCGGGCGATAGTTCAGATTATCTACTCCAATTGAAAAAAAAATTAACAAAAGAGAAAAGTGGAAAGATTGGAAAAGAGAAAGCCGGAAACCACATCCTAAACAGGGAACAAGGGATGAGCCTCTACACCTGTGCAATAGACGTGGGTGGAGTGTGAACCGGGCGATAGTTCAGTCTATCTACTCCAATTGAAAAAAAAAATTAACAAAAGAGAAAAGTGGAAAAATTGGAAAAAAGAAAGCCGGAAACCACATCCTAAACAGGGAACAAGGGATGAGCCTCTACACCTGTGCAATAGACGTGGGTGGAGTGTGAACCGGGCGATAGTAGGAAAGTTTTGTAATTTGATTGAAGCATTGTTTATATTAGGTGTATGGTTAAGTCTTGAAGGCTATCACAATGCGTTTGATAAAATAAAGGAAGGTAAAGAAAGTGTTGGGTATTACCTATTTATTATTCATTAATATTTCGAGATCAAAATCTTCAGAATGATAGGAGAGCTTGATTTCACGTTAGTCCGTTCGTTGACCTTGCCTTTCAACGAATAGTTATTCTTCGCTGCTGCTGCTGTCGTTAATTGTAGTGAGTGTGTGTGTGAGTGTGCGTAGCTGTAAGTGTTTTTTAGCATCTATGTGTGTGTGTTTATGGTATTTATATGTGTGATTGATAATTGGCGCCGTTTTACGATCTGATGGTATCCATCTGCTTTAATTTATAGTTTATATCAGTACGCTTTGACCGCGTTGACCGATAGTATGATTTGGCACATTTGCAACTCTGCCAGAGTGGTACGTTTTACGACTTGGTGTTATATCTATCTGCTTTAGTTGGCGGCGTGTTTATTGCTACATTTTCTTTTGCCATCCGCCATCCTGCATTCGTTCTCGTGTGTTCTCGTGTGTGCGTGAGTGTGTAATGTGTGTGTATTTATGTGTATATACTGCATGTATTTTTCCTCTGCGTTCATTTGATATATATATATTTACGCTCTCACACCCTGATTGAGCACTCTGGAAGAATGGTAGACTTTGAAAAACAGTAGCTACTCTGGCATATACGCATCGCTCATTCAGTAAAATGAATTGGATCACTCTGGCTATTGGGCGCGTATAATGATAATATACGCGCTAAAAGTTCTGCCTTCTTCCACCAAACCCCCATAGCCCAGAGGTAGAATCGCCGACTGACGCCAGTTCGGTCGGTTTTCAATCCTGCGTTAAAAAGCAATCGGAGTCTAACCATACTGATGAGCTGTGATACAGCGAAACAGATCTGTCTGCGGGTGACAATATATATATATATATATATATATAGTAATATTAACTATAGTAATAATACCAATAGCAACAGAACTAATTCTGTCAAGACTAGCAATAATTAAACTACAAATGAGAAGGGGAAGAAAAAAAAGAAACAAACGAAATACCTGAACAAAAAGTCAAGCATTCGTAAGAAAGAAAAAAAAAACCCCAAGACGAAAACCTTAACAATAAAGAGCTCAATATGAAAGTAGAGTACACAAAGCACTCAAAGCGAAAGTAGAGCAAACAAAATCTAAAATCTAAGAGAAAGCCAATAACCTACCACGGTTTTCGCTTAACAGCTCGCCAGGTAAAATTGATATATATATATATATATATATCTACATACCATTTCTGGGTATCATGTGTCCTGGCGTGTGTGCGTATATGGATACATGTGTGTGTGTATGTGTGTGTGCATGTGTATGTATGTTTTTCGGCGTATTGTGTGTTGGAATGTGTGTGAAATATATATATATATATATATATATATATATATATATGTGTGTGTGTGTGTGTGTGTGTGTGTGTGTGTGCGCGCGTGTGTGTGTGTGCGTGTGTGTTCTAGTGTATAGTATTTTGGAGTGTGCGTTTAAATATATATATATGTGTGTGTGTGTATAAGTGTGTGTATGTGTTCTGGTATAAAGTATGTAGGAGTATGGGATACACCTAAAAAGTTATATAATAAGGCCCTCCAGGAAAGCGGCTTTAAAAACAAACTGGTATATGTAAAACTGGTTGTTTAATATGAGACATCTAAAACAAGGAGTAGATGTAGAAAAAGGAAAGTTATATGGTTTAACTCCCTATTCTGTAGACTATCTAACATTAACATCAGGAAATATTTTCTGAAATTGGTAAGTAAACATTTTCATAGCAATAACACCTAATGCAGAATCTTTAATAGAAATATTATTAAAATTAGTTATTCTTGCGCACATAAAATAGATAATATCATTAATTCCCACAATAAACAGATTTTAAAGAATTCAGATAGAACTAATATTAAAACTGGTATAATACCCTCTTTCAATTGTAGGTCCATCAACTTTTATCCCGTAAATGTAAGTCTATTCAAATGATCTACCAAGTCAACATCTTCAAAAATAACAAAAATGATTATCAAGTTTATAACGGAATTTCGGTGGGAGATTTTAAACAAAGTTACTACTCCCATAAACACTTCTTCTTCAACCCAAATCTAAAATTCCAAACTTCTCTTTCCGGAAGATTTTGGGAAAAGAAAGAGGAGGGACTTAACCCAATAGTTTGAGATTAACAGGTTCGGCCCGCGCCCCCAATAATCTCTACGATAGATGAAATCTATGGTTAGTTGAAAACAGTAAAATTTCAAAATATTCTAAGCAAAATTTGCTTTTGAACTTAAGAAAAGAATTTATAAGCAAATTCGGTCATAAATTTAAATTTAGATGCAAACTTACTAATAATTAATATAAAATTAAAATTTCTTTACGAAGTTGTTTCTTTTCTTATTATTAATCGTATAATTGAATCATGTTGTATAATAACTTTCCTTTTCTTAAATCTATATTTCTTCTAGTTCTATCTTTTATTTTGCTATTAATGCTGTCATAGATTTAAATATAATTTTCTAATAATTAATCTAAAATTTAAGTTTTTAAAATAGTTGTTTTATTTTTTCTTATTAGTCATATAACTATAGTATATTGTAATATTACTTCCCGTTCTTAAATCTCTTTTTCTTCTAGTTCTATGTTTTATTTTTGACCTAAGTGATATTTAACCTGTTTGTTTTGGTATTAATACCGTCATAGATTTAGATTTAATTTAATTTCCTAATGATTGATCTAAAATTAAAATTCATTTAGATAGTAGTTTTATACTTTTTTATATAATTAAACTATGCAATATAGTTAAATTAATATTGTATAATAATTTATAATAATCATTATATAATAATTATGTTAATATTATATAATAAATTAATGAAATAAAGCAATATAATTATATTATATTATATAATAATTTCCCATCTTTAAATGAATTTCCCTCTAATTTGATGTTTATTTCCAACTTCAGAGATATTTAACCTGTTAAATTTGGTATTAATGCCGTCATGGACTTAAGTTAAATTAATTTCCTAATAATTAATCTAAATTTAAAATTATTTAAATTAGTTGTTTCGTGTATTTTTATTAGCTATGTAATTTAACTATATGCGTTGTGGTGCAGTGGATATCGACTCGGAACGACAAATCGTCGAGCCGAGTTCGAATTCTAGTTGAATTCTTTGTATTCACTTACGCGCAAACAGCCTTGGGAAAGGTATTAATCCGTCTCTTCCCTCCAATTATGAGTTAAATAACAGGACAGATTGGGTTCTATAGTCTTGTTCGGCAACCAGTCTACCGCAGAAAGCAATGGCAACTTACTGCGGGATAATCTTCTGGCCAGTCAGTGATGTCTCTTTCGAGACATGATCGCCCAAGCGTGTATCACGTATGGCACTTAACTAACTGACTGAATTTAACTATATTATATAATAACACCCTATTTTCCTTCACGATATAATTTTTAACTTAAGTTATTTACCCAGTTTATTTTGATAATAACATTATTCGTGACCCTTTAACAATGGCCTTGTAAGGCCGTTATTTCGTCTGACCATTTCTTTTATATATTTTTAATTTTTAATTTATTCTAATGCTTCGCTTTTCGCTTCTGTCACTAAGTGGCAAACTTACAAATTCCGACAGCAAAGATCTGCAACCTCTTTTCTTTTTCTTTCTTCTTTTTCCTTACTCTTATTTCCGTTTTTTACCCACACACAAACGAATAAATTTATTTTCTCATAATATTGTTCTTGCTGATGAAACGGGTGTTAAATTCATTCGTTGAAATGGCTATCCTCCGATTTTAGAAAATATGAAATTTTTTATATGTTATAAATAGTGGCTCTGTAAATAAATCAATTTAATTACATTGAGCCCTCTGGATTTATCAATTTAATATTTGATATTAATAGGGATTCATCTCCAAGCTGTTTCTTTCGGCTTTATAACGAATATATATATATAAATATCCTAAACATATCACTCTCTTATACCGTAGCCAGATGCACTCCAACTAGATGAAAACATCCTAAAAAAACTCATAAATACTAATATTTCTCCGACAGACTCTAACAAAAGAATTAAGTTCATTATATATTACACTAAATCCACTACATCTAATTCATTTGTCCGCAACGACTCTTCCCCCACCGTTAGTGATATGCAAAAAACCAATGTAGTATATAAATTCATATGTCCATTTAGAGAATGTACCTCTAACAACCTCAATAATATCTACATCGGCCACACCACAAATTCGCTCTCACGGCGTCTGACGTTGCACTTAAATAAAAATTCAAATATATTCCGTCATTTAGAACAACACGGTTATCAACGCACACTTCTGAGAAAAACGCTTGTTGATAACACGTACATACTCAAACAAGAAAATAATAGGCAGAAACTAAAAATCCTCGAAGCACTCTACATTAAACAATTTAAACCTGGTTTGAATACAATCAATTTCGATATTTCCAATAACGTACTCAAATGTCTGTAATCAGACCAGGGACCACAACACCACTATTTTATCACTGTCTTCGGCCATCCGCCACGGTAGGGATGGACTTATATTTTCAATTCAGTTATCTTTATTGTTAATAGCTTAAATGTTCTATGTTTACTGTGTGTTAATATTTACTCTTTGATAATGGCTTATGTGAGCCGAAAGCTTAGACCCGATAAAAAATTCAACAAATACTGTGATTTTTTGTTGTCTTTCAACGACATCACCATCAAGTATATCAGACGGTATGAACGGATCCTATACAAAATTAATAGACAAAACTTGTCTATATTATTCAATGAAACCTGCATTAAATATATATATATATATATATATATATGTGTGTGTGTGTGTGTGTGTGTGTGTGGGGGGGGATATTATGATATACATAAAAATAAACTCAACACATTATATAAAGCGGTTATAAACTATAATTTATTTTGACGAGGTAATTTATTTAAACAAGTTGAATGGTTATTAAAACATGAATTTTTTTGCGGTATGAAGTATTAAAATCTTACCAGTCGAAATAAATTATAATTTATTGCCACTTCTGATGATTCGTTCAGCTTTCTTTTATGTCAGTCAGTTAAGTGCCATACGTGATACACGCTTGGGCGATCATGTCTCGAAAGAGACATGACTGACTGGGCAGAAGATTATCCCGCAGTAGGTTGCCATTGCTTTCTGCGGTAGACTGCTTGCCAACCAAGGATATAGAACCCAATCTGTCCTGCTATTTAACCCATAACTGGAAGGAAATGAATGCAATGAATTCAACTGGAATTCGAACTCGGCTCGACGATTTCTCGTTCCGAGTCGAAATCCAATGCATCATAACGCACATCCTGTACATGATATTTAACATTAGTATTTATACTTAATATTTTTTTTTATTCAGTAGATCTACGGGCCATCTTTTTTGTTTTTGAGCATTCAAATGTTTTATAAACCATTTTCAAAGAATGTCAATGTTAACAGTTGTGTTTAGATGTCTTCGTTGTATTTTCTGTGGTGATTTTTGATTGTCGAATCTTCATACGTCTGTGGGTGGCAAGGTCAAATAGTTTCAGTAATTTTTATTGATTGAATAAAATTGTTTTTTTTTTAATGGCTAAAGCTTCTATTATTTGTCGCTTATGAAAACCGGTTAGAAGACTTTGTATAATTTATGTTTAAATTCTTACCGGAAACCGGAAAAATGTTCCTTACCTTAATAAAACAAAAAAAAAAAAAAGAAATTAAACAAAGAACGTCAACTGGTCTTCAACCAAACAAAACTTAAAAACCGCATCCCTCAAAACACACACACACACACACACACACACACACACACACATATATATATATATATATATATATATATATATATTTAGTGCATCGAGGCAGCAGAAAATTATCTAAACATATACTGTTAAATATAACAGACAATGAATATCTATTATGTTTAAACGAGAGCCGTTCTAAACATCGTATTTTGACTTTAATTTCAGGTAAAAAGAAAGAGAAAAATTAATATTAAACAAAAGATTTTAGTCGACAACACATTAATACTCACACATAGACACAGTAAAACGAATCTTCAGATATTGGAGGCCATCTACATTAATTCGAAACAATCACCACTCAATAAAATCACATTTCAATCTAGTCACAACACATTACATTGCATTTAGACATGGTTAACATTTCTGTCTCTTATATGATGTGATGTCATAGAACCGCATTACAAATTTATGACCTGCGTTTGCTATTCCGTGACTGTTATCGTCGCACAGCAACGTTTCATGTCAACACAAGATAATATCATCTTTGATGATGAATGTCTTTATGGTAACGTCCCTGTAAGCTCTTTGAAGATGGCTCATGTGAACCGAAAGGTCAAAACCAGCATAATAAAAAATATCCAAATGTTGAATATTTTTTGTCTTTATTTTCACCTGAAAATAAAACCAAAATACGTTGTTTAGAACGGCTCATGATTAAACATTATAGATATTCCTTGTCTGTTATATATATATATATATATATATATATATATATATATATATATATATATATATATTTAATTTCTATGAGCTAATTAGCTCATTTCATCAGAACCTTACAATATTTCTTACAGTTGGTACAAAGCATTTTCCGGCAAATTTTTTTGTACCAAATATAAGAAATATTGTAAGGTCTGATGAAATGAGCTAATTAGCTCATTGAAATGAATTATAGTTTATAACCACTTGAAATGACGTGTTGAGTCTTTCTTTATAAATATAATATTGCTCTGGATAACATCCACTGAGCTCTCATTGTCTCTTATATTTAACAGTATATGTTTAGAACATTATTTCCTGCCTCGATACACTATATATATTGCATTGAGAGTTATAATTTTGTATGTCAGAGGACACAATAAGGATAAAATATAAAAGAGAAAACAACCGGTTTCGCTCCCGCTTATCAAAGTTTTTATTGGGAGAACTTAAAGTAAAATGTAAGAGTTGTGAAAAATTAAATGGTCCACGAGGTGAAATGGGGAATGAATTGCTAGAGACTGATCACAGCAAGACCCAACTAACACTCTCGCTGCTTACACAACGATGGTCTGCAAGACCTGATGTAAACAGACTTTAGCACCTTCAAATGAAAAAGTGAAAACCAATTCACATCAAAGTCCACAGCATACCTTCTCTTCTTTAAAAGGTGTTCACAAATTGAGGAACCGTACGTATTGTGGACAAGTTTATTTTGTTGCCAGGTATTGTTTCTTATTTTTAGTGGAACGTGCTGTTTAATTTTACTGTCAAGTCTTTTACTGATTCTGCCTATGTAACTGGCACCACAACCACAATTATATTTGTAGATTACAGAATTTATTTGATGAGGGAACAGAACGTCCTTACGACTCGAGGATAAAACAGTTTTAGTATTAAACTCCAATCCACAAAAGTCTTAAATACACCGGGCATTTAGAAACAACTACTAGCTTGAACTTTCTGAAATCAGCGATCTTGTTGCAAATCACTGAATTAACAACAGTAGGTGGATACCCACTACCGCATAAAGTTCTCTTTATAAAATTAGTTTCACTTTCAAGGAACTCTTCAGAACAGGTCATCAATGCCTTATGCGTTAAAGCTTTTATGAGGTTTATTTTGCGCTTTTTGCTGACTTTCTATGGTTCGAAAAGGAGTTGGTGTACGATGCAAGTTTAGAATTAACTTCTTTCTCAATAGTAAACCTTAAAGAGGGATGGAGATTATTAAGGGAGGAGAGAAATTGATCAGCCTCGGCTTCGTTAATGAATAAGCGAAATGTACCATCAACATAACAACGATACAATGAGGGGCACAATGGATCATTAAATAATTTCCCCTCAGAAAACCCAACAAAAATATTAGCCAACGCAGGACCCAAAGGGGAGACCATGGCGACTACATCAATCTGACGGTACATCATGTTGTCGAAAATAAATTCAACAAATGTATTTGCAAACTCCATTAATTCTACAAAGATTTCCTCATGAACATCTGGTAGAGACAAAGAACTGATTGATTAAAAACAGAATATCTACTCAAATGAAAGTATCGATTAAAAATAATGTTCAAACAAATAAATTAAATATGTCGGTTGTTAAGACTATTTCGTTAATCTTCGGGACTTTCCGTACACACACACACACACACACACACACACACACACACACACACACACACACACACACACACACACACACACACACACACACATATATATATATATATATAGGTTTAATGCAAAGAATTTGTCACTTTAACTGAGCAGGTTTATGACGACTTCGAGCACGACGATAAAAACCTGCATGCCTTTTATCAGAAAAATTACTGAAAGCAGCAACAATCATGGCACTTAATATTACCATGTATATATATATATATATATATATATTATCCTGGTCGCAGGATGAACAAATTTCATATCTAAATACTTGGACTATCTAAAATACGTTTGATTTGCCTTTTTAGTTGTTTAATGCTTAATAATTGTTTATTCTATAGTTTTACGGGCCATTTTTGGTTTTCGTTTTTGAGCATTCAAATGTTAATTATTTGAGACAGTTATGTCTTCGTTGTATTTTCTGTGGCGATTTTGGATTGTCGAATCTTCATGCGCCTGTAGGTGGTTGGCCATTTTATTTCAAGCCTCAGATTGTGGTGAGTTTATTCGGTGCGAAATATAATGTTAAAATGTATTAAAAAAAAATTAATCCGATATTATTTTGGATTATTTTAAACTTGATATTTAGTAATTGCAGGTGTTCGATTTGCTTTTTTAAAACTGTGAATTCCTTCCACTGGCATGTACAGTTGAGTGTCTTAAGAAAGGAGATTTTTATTTATTAACACACTTGAATGCACTTGCCAGTTTTTAAAACTGTTTAACAAAAACGTTGGCGGAATATGTACTCAAGCACGTGATCCAGTAAAATTTAAACGTTAAATAATATTTCGCACCAGATAGACTCACCATACGAAGGTCAATGAATAGTCCAGTCAAGATATA
Source organism: Ascarosepion bandense (assembly GCA_037127315.1). NCBI lineage: Eukaryota > Metazoa > Mollusca > Cephalopoda > Sepiida > Sepiidae > Ascarosepion > Ascarosepion bandense. The sequence continues at coordinate 10,077 of JBBBDQ010002287.1, forward strand.
AAGACTTATAAATTTTCTATTCAAATTCGTTGCATATTTCTTTTTATAAACACTTCTGAACGCAACCAATGAGTCACAATTATTCTTGCTTTTTTTTAAATGTTTGTTTGTTTCTGAACAAATAACCTTCGCCAAATAATTGAAACTTTTTTTTTTTTGATAACTGAATATTAAGGTTATTTTCCTAATTGAGTTCAGGGAGACGTTTTTTCATTAGTTATTAAATGAATTTAGAACGTTTCTTGTTGTTAAAGTGACGCTTAGATTACAAAAGAAAATGCATTTGCCATTGTTTCTGTTTTCAAAAAATAACTGATAACAAAGGTTCAACTTTAATTGTTTCATTAATCCGAGTTCAATGGGCCATATCAGTACAGATGTGAAAACAGTTGCAGTCTTGCGGAAGCCAATTATATATACAAAGCCACCAGCTTGAAATAACTGACCCATTACAGACGATTGTTTTAAAGAAACAAAAAAAAAAACAAAAAAAAAAACAAAAAACAAAGACAAAACAAAAACCAAAGAAGCTAAAACAAATACCAAAATTCGCTTTTAATAAAACACTATGTTGTTATCCGTAGCTTCCTTAGTCGCAAGATGATCAAATTTCATATCTAAATTTTTGGACAAAGATACATTTATTAGAACACTAGCAGTATAGCCCGGCGTTGCTCGGGTGTAATTAAAGCTTTAAAACTAATCCATGGTCCTGAAGCTCAGACTCAGCCTAAAGAATATTTGTGTGAAGTTTGGTGAGAATCGGATAAAAATTGTGGATTTGTATAAAGTACATACAGACAGATAAACAGACACACACACACACAAACATCTTGCATTATATATATATATTATCGATTTTCTGCACTATTGTAAGAACTGCAACATTGAAACTTCTGAATATCGTTTCTTATGTCTTTGTTTATGAGTGTATCAAATTTTGATTAAAATCGGACCACTCCTTCTATAACCTGAGTTTTTGATTATCGATTTTCGATATTTATCGGGGGTACCTCGACACAAAACCTAGCTAAGAACTCTCGCAGACGTTTACAGTACAACTGTGTAAATTTTCAAGAAAATCGGTTCAGCCGTTTCGGAGTCTATAGGTAACGGACACACACACACACACACACACACACACACACACACACACACACACACACACACACACACACACACACGCGCACACACACACACAAAGTTCCATTTATAAATAAGTTTAGATTTGGTATAATGTTATAATTGCACTTGTCTCTAACGCCCTTTGCTCACGTGACCTGCCAATATCGCATAAAAATGGACAATTCCGTTTTGATCGCGTGGAAAGAGGGAAAAAACTGTTTGGTTTCAGTGGGAAAATGAATAAAAGAAAGAAAGAAAGAAAGAAAGAAAGAAAACAAGAAATAAAGAAAGAAAGAAAAAAAGAAACAGAGGCAGATATAAGTAGTTAACGTCTCCTATAAATACCTCCTAAATAAAAGACTATTTCGTTTCGATCGCGTGGGAAGAGATGAAAAACACTACTTGGTAAGAAAAAGAAACAAAGAAAGAAAGTTTCATAAATAATGGACTATACGATTTTGGTCGCATGGAAAAAGGAAAATACATGACTTAATTTAAGTGAGAAAAAGAAAGAAAGAAATATGGGAAGAGTGAAGTGTTTAACGTCTGTCAATATCATAATTGATTGTTCAGTTTTGATTGCGTAGAAAGAGTGGTGAATATACCATTAGGATTCAATGAAAGAAAGAAAGAAAGAAAGAAAGAAAGAAGGGCAGATACAAGTATTTAACGTCTTCTGGCAATACCTCATAAGTAATGGACTATTCCGTTTTGATCGCGTGGGAAGAGAGGAAAGACACTACTTGGTTTCAGTGAGGAAGGATGGAAGAAAGGAAGGAAGGAAGGAAGGAAGGAAGGAAGGAAGGAAGGAAGGATGGATGGCTAGATATAAGTTTTTAACGTTTCCTGTCAATACCTCTTAAATAATGAACTATCCCGTTCTGATTGCGTGGGAAGAGGGAAAAGACATTACGTTGTTTCACTGAGAAAATGGATGAAATACAGAAATATAAAAAGTAGGGAAGTTAGAAGTATTTAATGGCTGTTTCAATGAAATGGTTGTCAATTTCAAATATTTCATTTGTACCCACTTCTTAAAATAACGATCAGCTGTCATATTGTTGTGGAGTAGTTTTCACACTGAAAGTTATAATCGGGCTATGTCGGTTGTTAATCAAATTAACGCACCCTAAATATTAGGAACTTGGTAATCTTCCACTGAAAGGCTGACTCCTTAGTATTCGGCTAACTGCCGACTAATATCAACTGTCTAGTAGTTCTACTGAACTCCAACAGAACTCTAAAGAACTTCTAAGAAATCCTATAAACTTCCCAAGAATTTCTCGAGTTAACTTCCTGATAACTCTTATTAATATAGGAGGGAGAATCCATTATCTGAGCAATAGGTGTGTTTCACCATAACACACATTTAGAATTGTTATTGCAATATGTTGTTAAAATTGTTAAGCTAACATATTTAACGATACTATATAAAAAAAATTCTATGGATATTTTATTGACACAGAACTCGCCATGAGCTTGTTCAATTATTAACTTAAGAATTTTAACTAATCAGAAAATTAAAACAGAAAAATCTTGACATTTTCACAAATCCTTCTCGCTAAATTTAATATTTAAATTTAATTACGAAAGCAAACCGCTTGCATACGGACAGGTAATGAATTGAGTAGATATACAAAGATAGAAAGGGGAGTAAGACAAGGATGTGTCTTTTCACCGGATCTCTTCAATTTGTACAGCGAGAATATTTTGAGGACCCGAGAAGTTATGCCTGCATTCGTAAACAGAGGCCATAATTTAAACAACCTAAGGTACGCAGATGATACAGTGCTGATAGCAGACACAGAAAGGAAACTACAAGACCTCTTACAGAAGGTAGCAGAAGAAAGTAAGGACTAGAAATAAACTGCACGAAAACTGAATGCATGGTCATCAGTAAAAAGGGCAGCCCAAAATGCCAAATACAGGTCGCGGATACCAGAATCAAGCAGGTACAAAAATTTAAATACCTAAGAAGCGTTATAACAGGAGACAGAAAGTGCGATACAAAGATCCGAAGACGAATTGGCATGGCGAAGGAAGCATTCCAGAAGTTGAGTAAGGTATTAAGAAACAGGACAATTTCGCTAGAAACTAGGAAGAGAGTACTGGATTGCTACATGATGTCCGTCCTTCAATATGGCTGTGAATGCTGGACAATACCATCAAAGATGAAGGAAAAGCTTGAAGCAACTGAAATGTGGTTCTACAGAAGGATGCTGCGAATCTCATGGATCGAGCATGTGAGCAATAATAAAGTCTTGGAAATGATGGAAACAAAAAGGAAATTTATTCTGAGCATCAGGAAGAGACAGCTGCAGTTCCTGGGACACGCAATGAAGGAGGGTCTGGAGAACCTGATACTAACAGGCCAGATAGAGGGAAAAAGAAACTGGGGAAAGCAACGGCTATTTGAAGGATCTAATCAGGTGGATGCCAGAACGAGGATCGCACGATGTAACAGGAGAAGGCGTGCTCAGAGCCACCAGGGATAGGGAAACGTGGAAAGCCATGGTCGCCTACGTTCTGAAGGGACAGGGTACATAGAAGTGAATTACGAAAGGAATCATGAAAAGACGACGCAAAGGGCCGCGAGACTTTTCTCGTGACTCAGTGGTTGTTATCAGACAAACCAAAAAATCAACTCAGGCGACACATATATCTATTGCTATTTAATTTGAATTGTCTGCGTGTGTCAGCTTGTACGTGTACGTTAATATTTTAATTCAATTACAGACAAAAAATATTAATAAAAAATTAAATAATCGATTTTTATGAGTGTTTATGAGTAAATGATTTCCGAAAAGTTCAATAAATTCATATTATTATTCAAGGTTTTAGAGTTAGAAAAAATGAACCTTATTGTCTCTAAAATTATGATTTTTTTCTTTAGCCCAAGGTAGATGAATAGGTGAGGCATGTATTATACTAATCAAGTTAAATTGTGCATTTTTATTGAGTGTATGTGTGTGTTTTTGTCTGTGTGCTTATGTGTGTGTGTGTGTATGTGACAATTCTGATGCAGGCGATAGTTCTTTTCCTTCAGCTTCTTTTCTCGCACTTCTCGCCTGTAGAACTCCCTTTCCTATACTTGCTTTCCTGACGACTATAACCTCCAAGAATTTAAATGCACAGTCAATTCCCATCTCTTATCCACTTAACTCCAGCCCTTTCTACACCAGCCCGTGTATCTTGTTCTTTTCCATTCTCTCTACCCTCGCAACTGTTTTCACTCCTGTGTTCACGTCCTTTTCTTGCCCTTTCTCTTTCACCCCCGGTAGCTGGTTCGTCTTTGTCTTCACTCTCCTTCTACCTAATACTTCAACTCTCATATGTAACCTTCTGCACATCAGTGGCGTTAACGCCTTGTTTGGGGTGAAATGATTAAAAAAAAATGTCAGTTAGTCACGTACAATACAGCCATAAATATTTACATATTTAAACAGGGTTTGACGGATAGAGAATCAGCTTTTCGCTTACAGCGATTTACTAAGTGTAACTTAGATGTGTGGCACAAGGCCAAAAGTAAGTAGCACCCAGTGAGAATCGAAATAACTACTCAATCGTAAGCTTGTTAACAATTGCACCGCACTGCCTGTGAAAGAAAGCGATTTACTAAATGTAGATTGGATGTGTGGCACAAGGCCTGAAAGTATGATACCGAGTACACTTTTTTGTAGTTGTCGCTCATTAGTAATGTATTTATTTTTCATTCTTCCGCACCCAGCAACCCCCTGTGTCATGGTGACCTTATTTCCTTGCTTGAGGTGAACTCGATTTAAAACAAATATTTATTATTATTTTATTTATTGCTTTTATTTAATTTTCTCAGAAAAAATTTGCGAATAACACTGTACACACTTTAATACATCACAACATAAACATTTTACCCTTTTTTTCTTCTTCTTTTATGTGCCTTGACCTTTCAGGAAGTAGGCGATCATCGCCTTTCACGTCTCCCTATTCCTGGTGGCTCTTAGCACGCTTTCTCCTATTACACCAAGCAACCCCCGTTCTGCCATCCACCCGCTCAGGCCAGTCAAGTACGTTGCACCCTGTTTACACCTGTCTCTCCTTCCCTCTACCTGGCCTGTTAGTATAAGATTCTCCAAGCCCTTCGTCCTCATTGCATGTCCCAGGAACTTTAGCTGTCTCTTCCTGATGCTCAGTATTAATTTCTTTTTCGTTTCCATCCTTTTCGAAACTTCATCATTGCTCACATGCTCGACCCATGATATCCGCAGCATCCTTCTGTAGAACCACATTTCAGCTGTTTCAATTTTTTCCTTCATCTTTGATGATATGGTCCAGCATATTCTGCCATATTAAAGAACTGACATCACATAGCAATCCAGAATTGTTTTCTTTCTTTCTAGTCAAATTTTCCTGTCTCTTAATACTCCACTCGGCTTCTGGAATGCGTCGTTGGCCATTCCAATTCGCCTTTGGATCTATGCGCCGAACCTCCCGTCTTCTGTTAGAACACTTCGAAGGGATTTAAATTTTTGTACTTGCTTGATTTTAATACCCCCACCTGTATTTGGCATTTTGGGCTGCTTTTTTTGCTGATGACATGCATTCGGTTTTCTTGCACTTTATTTGTAGTCCTCTTTTGTCACTCAGTTACCTTCTGTAGGAGGTCTTGTAGTTTCCTTTTCGTGTCTGCTATCAGCATTGTATCATCTGCATGCTTTATGTTGTTCACATTGTGGTCTCTGATGACGAATACTGGCATAACATCTAGGGTCTTCAGAATATTTTCGCTGTACAAGTTGAAGAGATCCGGTGAAAAGACACATCCTTGTCTTACGCCCCTTTCTATCTTTGTATATTTTTGCGTTTCCTATCCATATGCAGGCTGTTTGCTGCCAGTAGAGATTCTTGATTACTCTTATGTCTTTCCCAGTATGTCGAGGTTGCTGAGCATTTTTATCAATTCTTTGTCGGGTACTTTGTCGAACGCCTTTGCATAATCGATAAATAATCGATAGGTATTTATAGATATTGTAGAGATGTACACACCTCTGCAGAGTGTGTCGTTGAATCGACCAAATGTTACACTACTGGCACCAAGAATCGTCACAGCAGCTTCCCCAGACATCCTAATTGTCTTGTTAAATTCTTGACTGTTTAAGTTTGGCATAAAGTTGAACTTGGATTCCTCTTTCTTTTAATTTCTTTTCTATTAAACTGCAAAAAAAGTTTTCGTTATTTGCTTACATTTATTTTTACATTGACTATATTGCTATTTTTGTATTTTGTTTTTCCTCCCCAGTTTTTCTTTCACCCCCCACAGCAATTTTATTTTCTTATTTTTCTGGTGTAACGTTCCATTTATTGGTTACACTCGTGTTTTCGATTTAATTTTTCTTGCTTTTGTTAAAGGTTTTTATGTCCTTATTCTATAAACCCCCTATCTTTAACGCCACTTTTCAGTTAATTTTTATTTTATTTTACGCTAGACTTTCTGTCAAATTTCTTTTTTACGACGTTTATGGACATGGGGAAGTCCAGGAGGTGACACGAAGAACCAAATAGATTATATAACGATAAACAAGAGATTCAGGAACGCAGTAGTCCAATGCAAAACATACCCAGGTGCTGACTGCGGAAGTGACCACGTCCCAGTCATCTGCAAACTAAAAGTGAAACTCCGAAGACTGAAGAAGCCCAGCATATCACCAAGGCTACAATACTACACACTAGAGGACGATCTCACCCTGCAGAAAGAATATAATAACAGCGTGAGAAAGAAACATGAAGAACAAATTGGAAAAGGATACTCAAAATTGGATTCACTAAAAGAAGCGATGGTGACCTCAGCGAACAACATAGCCCCAAAGGAAATCAGACGCAGAAGAAAAAACGAGTGGATGACCGAAGAGATCCTCCACATGATGCAAAGGAGACAAAAAATAACGCCAAGACACGGAGCAGAGTACAAAAAACTTCACAGGGAGATAAGGAACAAATGCAGACAAGCCAAAGAGGAATGGCTCAACAACAAATGTGCAGAAGTGGAGAGACTGAGCAGGAACAACAAAGCAGAGATGCATAAAGAGATAAGAGAACTGACAGGACAAAAAACCTGCTCCTCAACAGGATGCATAAAATCCAAGGAAGGAACAATCATATTAGAGAAAGAGGAAATACTCCAGCGATGGGAAGAATACATAAAGGATCTCTTTTGCGACAAAAGAGAACAACCGAGAATACACAAGGAGATGGATGGACCGGAAATACTAAAATCCGAAGTGGAAGCTGCAATGGCCAAAATGAACAGAAACAAAGCACCTGGACCAGATGGCATAGTGATAGAGCTGCTGACAGCCTTAGAAGAATATGGCATAGAAAAGATTACCGACATAATAAACGAAATTTATAGCAGCGGAATAATACCAGACGACCTATGCAAGTCGATATTTATAGCGCTGCCGAAGAAACCTGGTGCAAACGAGTGTGAACTAAACAGAACTATCAGCTTAATGAGTCACATTACAAAACTGATTGTCAGAATCCTGGTGAATAGAGCGAGAAGCAGAATCAGGCCAGAGATATGGCAGGAACAGTGCGGGTTCGTCAAGGACACTGGAACAAGGAACGCCATATTCATGATTAGGATGTTCTCTGAAAGGGCATTGCAAATGAAGAAAGACTTGTACCTGTGCTTCATTGATTACGCGAAGGCATTCGACAAAATAAGACACAAAGAATTGATGGAGATGCTGGGCAATCTCGACATTTTCGGCAAAGACATAAGAATAATCAAGAATCTCTACTGGCAGCAAACGGCCTGCATACGGACAGGTAACGACCTCAGTAGATACACAAAGATAGAAAAAGGCGTAAGACAAGGATGTGTCTTTTCACCGGATTTGTTCAACCTATACAGCGAGAATATTTTGAGGACCCTAGTTGACACACCAGGATTTGTTATTGGAGGCCACAACCTGAACAACATAAGATATGCGGACGATACAGTGCTGATTGTTGACACGGAAAGGAAGCTACAAGACCTCATACAGAAAGTAGCAGTGTAGAGTGACAAGAAGGGACTACAAATAAACTTTAAGAAAACTGAGTGCATGGTCATCAGCAAAAGATACAACCCAAAATGCCAAATACAGGTGGGGGATAACAGAATCAAACAAGTACAAGAATTTAAGTACCTAGGAAGTGTTCTAACAGGAGATGGAAAGTGCGACACGGAGATCCGAAGGCGAATTGGCATGGCAAAGGACGCGTTCCAGAAGTAAAATACTAACACACAGGAAAATCTCAATAGAAACGAAAAAAGAGTGCTAGACTGCTACGTGATGTCAGTTCTTCAATACGGCTGTGAATGCTGGACAATATCATCGAAAATGAGGACAAAACTGGAAGCGGCCGAAATGTGGATCTACAGAAGGATGCTACGGATATCGTGGACTGAGCATACAAGCAACGACGAGGTGTTAGAAAGAATGGCAACAAAAAGGAAGTTGATGCTGAGCATCAGGAAGAGACAACTGAAGTGCCTGGGACATGCAATGAGGAAGGAGAGCCTGGAGAACCTGATACTGACTGGACAGATAGAAGGAAGGAGAGACAGAGGAAGGCAGCGGATAACATATTTGCAGGGTCTGATCAGGTGGATGACGGAACAGGGGTTGCCAGGAGCAACAGGAGCAAACATACTAAGAGCCACAAGGGATAGAGAGACGTGGAGAGCCATGATCGCCTACGTCCTGAAGGGACAGGGCAGATAGAAGAAGAAGAAGAAATACGTAAACCTAAGGAATCAGTGCATATGCCTGGCCACAAAAAAGTAATGAAGACATGGTTAAGAAAATGTAACGAAAAGTAATGAAGACATGCTTAAGGAAATGTAACGAAAAGCAATGAAGACATGGTTAAGGAAATGTAACGAAAAGTAATGAAGACATGGTTAAGGAAATGTAACGAAAAGCAATGAAGACATGTTTAAGGAAATGTAACGAAAAGCAATGAAGACATGGTTAAGAAAATGTAACGAAAAGTAATGAAGACATGGTTAAGGAAATGTAACGAAAAGCAATGAAGACATGGTTAAGGAAATGTAACGAAAAGTAATGAAGACATGTTTAAGGAAATGTAACGAAAAGCAATGAAGACATGTTTAAGGAAATGTAACGAAAAGCAATGAAGACATGGTTAAGAAAATGTAACGAAAAGTAATGAAAACATGTTTAAGAAAATGTAACGAAAAGTAATGAAGACATGGTTAAGGAAATGTAACGAAAAGCAATGAAGACATGGTTAAGGAAATGTAACGAAAAGTAATGAAGACATGGTTAAGAAAATGTAACGAAAAGCAATGAAGAAATGGTTAAGGAAATGTAACGAAAAATAATGAAGACATGGTTAAGGAAATGTAACGAAAAGTAATGAAGACATGCTTAAGGAAATGTAACGAAAAGCAATGAAGACATGGTTAAGAAAATGTAACGAAAAGTAATGAAGACATGGTTAAGAAAATGTAACGAAAAGTAATGAAGACAAATGTTAAGAAAATGTAACGAAAAGTAATGAAGACATGGTTAAGAAAATGTAACGAAAAGTAATGAAGACATGGTTAAGAAAATGTAACGAAAAGTAATGAAAACATGGTTAAGAAAATGTAACGAAAAGTAATGAAGACATGGTTAAGAAAATGTAACGAAAAGTAATGAAGACATGCTTAAGGAAATGTAACGAAAAGTAATGAAGACATGGTTAAGGAAATTTAACGAAAAGCAATGAAGACATGGTTAAGGAAATGTAACGAAAAGTAATGAAGACATGGTCAAGGAAATGTAACGAAAAGTAATGAAGACATGGTTAAGGAAATGTAACGAAAAGTAATGAAGACATGGTTAAGAAAATGTAACGAAAAGTAATGAAGACATGGTTAAGGAAATGTAACGAAAAGCAATGAAGACATGTTTAAGGAAATGTAACGAAAAGCAATGAAGACATGGTTAAGAAAATGTAACGAAAAGTAATGAAGACATGGTTAAGGAAATGTAACGAAAAGAAATGACGACATGGTTAAGGAAATGTAACGAAAAGTAATGAAGACATGGTTAAGGAAATGTAACGAAAAGTAATGAAGACATGGTTAAGGAAATGTAACGAAAAGCAATGAAGACATGTTTAAGGAAATGTAACGAAAAGCAATGAAGACATGGTTAAGAAAATGTAACGAAAAGTAATGAAGACATGGTTAAGGAAATGTAACGAAAAGTAATGAAGACATGGTTAAGGAAATGTAACGAAAAGTAATGAAGACATGGTTAAGAAAATGTAACGAAAAGTAATGAAGACATGGTTAAGGAAATGTAACGAAAAGCAATGAAGACATGTTTAAGGAAATGTAACGAAAAGCAATGAAGACATGGTTAAGAAAATGTAACGAAAAGTAATGAAGACATGCTTAAGGAAATGTAACGAAAAGTAATGAAGACATGGTTAAGGAAATGTAACGAAAAGCAATGAAGACATGGTTAAGGAAATGTAACGAAAAGTAGTGAAGACATGGTTACGAATGGCCAAGAGAATCCCGAAACAACCGATGGCGACATTACAACAAAAGATGAATACCTTGAATACAAGATGGGACTTCGCAAGACCGAGTTTTTTTAGGTACCTCCACTAATTTGCGATATTTAAATTTTAAATTGAATTTTTAAAAATAAAAATGTTTTCTTGAAACTTTTATTTTAGTTTTAATTAAACTAAATGATTAAATCTACTATTTCCAGTAAGCAAAATACTACTTTTGATAATGCTATGAATCAGTCAATAAGGTTAAATACCATACGCGATACACGCTTGGGGGATCATGTCTCAAAAGATTTTCCCGCAATAAGTTGCCATTACTTTCTGGGGTAGACTGGTAACCAAGCAATGCTATAGAACCCAATCTGCCCTGTTATTTGACCCATAGCTGGAGAGAGAAGAGACGGATTAATACCTTTCCCAAGGGCATTTGCAACGAACTCAACTAGAATTCGAACTCGTTTCTCCGAGTTCTCGTTCCGAGTAGATAGATAGATATTAACAGAATGGGATAGATAGATAGATAGATAGATAGATAGATAGATAGTCTGGAAAAGACAGATATTAACAAAATGGGATAGATGGATAGATAGATACTTGACGAGCTTCAGCAAATGGACGGCCCAACAGGCCTTAAGAGAAATAATGAAAAGACAATTTATTAAAAACCACAAAGGGCATAAAATTTTGGAGAACCATGTTCGACTACGTCATGAAGGGACATGGCACTATTATAATCAAGTATTTTTTTCACGAAATTGGCATCCAATTTCACAGTTCTCTGATTTACAAAGATCTCGTGATAAAATAATCGAAATAAATAAACAACAAGTTCTGTCTGTCCGTTCCGAGTGTGTGAAACCCCCTCTAACTTGAGTCACACTTACTCGACATAGATATATTCTACCTTTTTATAATCCGAATTAAAAACCTGTCCTTAATCAGACGCTTGAACACCCACCATTAGGATTTGTCTCTGGACGAGGAGAGAACTGTTAAAAATTAAAATTTTTATAATAACTAAAAAAAACCCCAAAAAAACCCCAGTGATTTTAGAGGTTTTAACTTATATTGAACTAGCAGTATAGCCCGGCGTTGCTCGGGTGTAATGAAAGCTTTAAAACTAATCCATGGTCCTGGAGTTCAGACTCACGTTGGCACGAAAGACTAAAAAGCAATAGTTGTTGCCAGTTAAAGCAAAACCGTAGACTGAAAGTAAAATGAATGGATGTAAGTCAAATTTTGATTTCCTGGTATCGGTATCAAATAAGTTTTTTTTGTCGTAAACTGAATTTTGAAGGCTAAATAAGTCCTCTGAGTAAATGGTATCATGGCTGAGACTAAAAACTACAATTATACATACTTAGAGCCAAACCCGAAGCAAAAACTAAAATAAAAGGGCTGAAAAAAATACAGACAAGCAGGCAGATAAACACACACACACACACACACACACACACACACACACACACACACACACACACACACATCTTGCCTTTTATATTTAAATATTATCGATTTTCTGCACTATTGTAAGAACTGCAACTTTGAAATTTCTGAATATCGTTTCTGATGTCTTTGTCTATGAGTGTATGAAATTTGATTAAAATCGGACCACTCCTTCTATAACCCGATTTTTTCGATTAGCGATTTTCGATATTTATCGGAGGTACCTCGACACAAAACCTAGCTAAGAACACTCTCAGACGCTTATAGTACAACTGTACAAATTTTCAAGAAAATCGGTTCAGCCGTTTCGGAGTCTATAGGTAAATTTCCATCTCCACTCTTGAAAAATTTCAGAGTTTTCTTCTTCTAGACTGGTTGACAACCAAAGCTTGAGAGCCCTGAGTAATTCATATCTAGTTTATTTATTTCTAAGAGTAGACAGTTTCGCCTATCATCCCTTTCAGACTCTTCCCAGGTATTTTGAACATGAGTGGAGATTTAACACTTGTTTCCTGTTTAGGAGTGGGTTTCCGGTTCCGTCTAAAGTTCTTTCATTCTCTTACACTTCCAGTAGCACCCACCTGCGTATTATTGCCTTGCTAAGAGGGAATTTATTAAACAAATATGCTTATCCATTTTTTTAAGAACATCGCTATTGTGTTAAAAAAGATACAAACTGAATAAATAAAAAAGTTAATAGTAGAAAATTAAACTAAAATTACTGAATTTTTATTGCTTTTTATGTACTGTTATTTTAAATGCCATGTCTGTTGATGGCGTAGGTGGGTGTGACGCTACATAAGTCCCATTTCTTAATTATAAGTGAATTTCCATGTCTTCTTTAAGAATATGGTATAGTGATTTCCCGTTGCTGTCTTAATGGTTTGGGATTCAATAATTTTCTTCTAGTAAACTGGTTGATAACAATGCTGAAAAGGTTCCCTTCTTAAAAGAAGCTATCTACCTATCTATTTCAGCCTTTTCATATCTATCTATCTATCTATCTATCTATCTATCTATCTATCTCAATCTGTTTTTATCTATCTATCTATCTATCTATCTATCTATCTATCTATCTATCTATCTATCCCATTCTGTTAATATCTATCTATCTTTTCAAGACCCCCTATCTATCTATCTATCTATCTATCTATCTATCTATCTATCTATCTATCTATCTATCTATCTATCTATCTAAGTTTGTTAGTGTTTTGAGGCGTAAAGACTTAAAAGTTAACAAATTATTCTTTTCTTATTTGTCGACAGAGCATAAATAAGGTTGTTTTTTTTTTAATTTAAAAAAAAATTTGCCAAGCCTCACAATTTAACACCTTTCTTTCATAGCCAACAAATGGAACAGAAGTTGTTGGTTGGCTGGTTGATTTTGTTTAGCGGTATATCAACTCTTTATGAGTCATTCAATGCCGAAATGTTATTATTTTGGGTTCTTTGACGAAATAAAAATATGATATTTGTTATGACATAATATTTTAACAATTAATTACATGGTAGATGATACTCAGGTTTTGTTCATATACATGTTTGTGTGGACATAATGATTAGAGGCGATGACATGTGTGTTTTATGTTGTAGTTTTGTTGAAGTTATATTTTAGAATGCAGTTTTAATTCTTTAAGAAATTGTAGAACATTATATGGATTAATATCATGAAAGAATTATTTCATGTTGTTTGATTGATTTTGTTTAGCGGCATATCAACCTCAAGCGTTATTTGATGCCCAAATCTAAATATTTTGAGCATAATTTTATGGCTTGAACTAAACATATTTTAAACGCAATTGTATGCCTTCAATTAAAGATAAAATGTATTGTTCATCATTGTTCTCCAGTCATCATTGTTGACAACCAGTCTACAACAAAAAGTAATGGCAACCTACTACAGGAAAATCTTCCTAGTCAGTCAAGTCACTTTCAAGACATGATGGCTCAAGCATGTATCATGTATGGTACTTAGTTGACTGTATATATTTTACTAATTGTACTTATTAATATTTTTTTAAATCTGCAACATAATTCAGATTTATTTTTAATTTTACAGAACTCAGAATTAGAAGAAAACAGCTGAAATTCATGGATCACACAATAAGGAAGGAGGGCTTGGAAAACTTATATACCTGAAGAAGGGCAAAGAACACAATAGTTGAAATGTTTTGATAATAAAATTTAATTTGATTAATACCATATCAACTCCTTATGGGACATTCAATGCCAAAATTTAATTTTCTTGGGAGCTTTGAAGTAATAAAAATATGTTATTCTGTTTTCACAATTGAATACATGGTAGGTGATGCTCAGCATTTGTGTGAACATAATTACTAGTGTGTGTTTTATGTTGTAGTTTTGTTGAAGTTATATTTTAGAATACAGTTTTAATTCTTTAAGAAATTGTAGAACATTATACGGATTATTGTCAGGAAAGAGTTCTTTTATGCTGGTTGATTTTGTTTAGCGGCATATCAACCTCTATGGAGTACTTAATGCTGAAATTCAATTGTCTTTGAACTTTGGATCAATAAAAATACGATATGTTATTCTGCTTTCACAATAGAATGCATGGTAGAAGATGCTCAGCTTTTGTGCATATACATGTTTGTGTAGACATAATGATTACTAGAGGCGGTGATATTTTGTTTTGTGTTGTATTTTTTTTAATTTGTTTTTTGGAATGCAGTTTGAATTCTTTAAGAAATTGTACGATATTTATGGATGAATGTCCTGAAAGTTTTTCTATGTTGGTTGTGTAGTTGGCTGTTTTCTTTATCGGTATATCAACATCTCTATAGGTTATTTAATGCCAAAATCTAAATATTTTGTAGACAATTTTATGGCTTCAACTTTATACATTTTGAACGCAATTGTAAGACTTCAACTACAGAAAATGGATTGTTGATAATTCTACTATTGGCAATCACTTCTGCAACCCATAAGCATGGACCAAGCAAGTCTCCCCGAAATCAATACATTGTGCCTGCTCGGCCTTACCCTTTCTTTCGACCTCAAGTGGAATCATTACATTGAATTAACAGTTAAATTCACTGCTAGGAAGGTTGGGTCACTGTGTCAGGCCAGGAATTTTTTCCATCTAAACCCATCTTGCACATATACAAATCAGCCATTCGACCATCCATGGAATACTGTTACCATATCTGGTCAGGCGCCCCTTTTGTCTCAGTGTTCTTGACAGGCTCCAAAGGAGAATCTGTAATGTGAATGGTTCCGACCTGGCAGCTCGACTACAGTCACTTTCTCATCGGCGGGATATGACTTCTCTCTGTCTCTTCTACAATTATTTTCATGGCTTCTTCTCCGAAGAACTAAGGTCACTTGTGCCCCCACCACAAGAATTTACTCGAGAAACCAGACTGGCAACAAAGTCCCACCCTTTTACAGTTAGATCAACCAAATGCAGGCGACAATTCTACTCCATCAGCTTCTTTTCTCGTGCTTCCCACCTGTAGAACTTCCTTCCATATACTTGCTTTCTTGACGGCTATAACCCCCAAGAATTTAAATGCAAAGTCAATTCCCATCTCTTATCTCCAGCCCTTTCCACATCACCCTTTGTATCTTGTTCATTTCCTTTCTCTCTACCTTCGTAACTGTCTTCACTCCTGTGTTCATATCCTTCTCTTGCCCTTTCTATTTCTCCCTCTGTAGCTGGTTCGTCTTTCTCTTCATTCTTTTCCTGTCTAAAACTTTAACTCTCTTATGTAGCCCCCTGCACATCAGTGGTGCTGACGCCTTGCTTGGGGTGGAATGATTACAAAAATTGTATAGATAGTATTTTTTACTATAAGTATGTATTGTTGGTCAGTTTGATTATATAAAAATGTATTTTTGGTATTTTTATTAAAAAAATGTATTTTTATACTTTCATAGTATTTGGCTTTTGTTGTGGAGGGATTCACTATTTTCCTGTAGCTGGAATCATAACAGACGCTACCACAACGGGTCAGGGTGGAACTGGAGACTACAGCATTTAAGAGGTAGTTCCACGCGCCTCAAAACCTCCAATCTCCCGGTCAGAGGCCTTACTACCGGATAATGTTTATATATTTTAGGCCTAACAGAAGTTGTACCTCATCATATTCATTTCGCGAAATAGTATCGGGAGTTTATGCTATCTTTTTGTTTTTTGTTTTTTTGAGTGACGAATGGAAAACAAATTGGCTTCCTTTAACATGGCATTAACATCGCATCGATGGCCACACCGCAGCGATGGCCACACCGCAGCGATGGTCACACCGCAGCGATGGCCACACTGCAGCGATGGTCACACCGCAGCGATGGCCACACCGCAGCGATGGTCACACCGCAGCGATGGCCACAACACAAAGGTTATGGAAAGAAACTTCAGCTTTCATATCAAGTTCAAACTCTACAAATAGTTGGTCGTATCTGTCCGCCTCTACGAGTGTGAGACTTAAACACTCTTGGTTCAATCAGGAAAAAGATCATGGTGTTCGAAAACAATTGCATCGGAAAGCTCCTCTGCATCTAGTGGAAACATAAAACCAATAACTATATACAGAGCAAGGTTAACAGTCTTGTGGGCCCGTAGGTATCTCTCCTCGCCACTAATAAACATCGTAAGATGCATAATTTGAACACATCACACGGCATAACAGCCTGTGCAAGAGTCACATAGTATGGTTTGGCAACGTTACATTGTATTACAGCCCCTGCAATATCATCATAGTGAAAGCAAGTTTATTGGCTCCTATTAACGAATCAGAGAGCTAGTTCAAATTTCAGTCGTATTTATTGTATTCACTTACTTGTTAATAGCCTTGTGAAAGATACAAATCCGTTCATTCACCCCTAGGCTATGAGTAAAATAACAGGACAGACTGGATCCTATAACTTTGTATAGCAACCAGCCTAGGAGAAAGAAACTCTGAATTTAAACCGGACCGCATTATCATAAAGGTGTATAAATGTGCGGTAGAAGGCCACTTTTGAATCCATATTCCCAGATTCCTACCATAGATTTGCCAGTACCAGTGATCTAAAATCCCTGGTACGCTTGATCAGTTTTTATTCGAATGCACCTATCCCGTTTGACGGAGTAGGCTCGAACGAACGGTTGAATTCCCCAACAGGTACACGTACAAGACTATCATTTAATGCAATGTTGAAGGCGGACGCAAGCGAGGATAGCAACAGAAGAGTTGATCAGGCAACATCAAAGAGTGAAAGGACATGAGAGTGCAGAAATCCCTGAAAATCACCATCATCCTGGAGAAGCTTGTCTGGTTTTTTCTGCGCTCAAGTCTCCACAACGATTTGAGAAGTCAGGTAACTACCGACGATGAAATATGGGATTTATTTTCTGTTTTGTACATGTCACTTCAAGAGGAACGACAAAATGGAATGTTTGTACCGGACGCGGAAAATTGAAAGTCATATCTACAGACCAAAAACAGAGTATTATCGTCTGTGGTTGCTTGATCTTCACTTTCCCGCTTTTACAGAGTCTAAAAGCGTCTACGCAATCCTGTTGGTGATGAATCTTTCCAACGTACAACCACTTTCACGTAGACGAATCGTCATAACCCTATCGCAGTTTTATCGCTATTTCTATGGAAAATGTTCTGATTTTTCGGTATAAGGACTTCTACGAGGGTCATTCAATAAATAAGGTGAATTTTTCGGTATAAGGACTTCTACGAGGGTCATTCAATAAATAAGGTGAATTTTTCGGTATAAGGATTTCTACGAGGGTCATTCAATAAATAAGGTGAAGTTTTCGGTATAAGGATTTCTACGAGGGTCATTCAATAAATAAGGTGAAGTTTTCGGTATAAGGACTTCTACGATGGTCATTCAATAAATAAGGTGAATTTTTCGGTATAAGGACTTCTAATACAGATAGAAGCTTACTCTTTTTTCAACGTAGTCTCCCAGCAGTGTCACACACTTTTCCCAAGTGTAGAAGCTTCTGTATTCCCTCAGCATAAAAATCTTTGGACTGATGTCTCAGCCAATCGCTCACAGCAGTTTTGACTTCCTCGTCACTTTCAAACTTCGTGCCTCTCGTGAACATTTTCAAGGGACAAAACAGGTGAAAATCTGAATGGACAAGGTCTGGGTTGTAAGGAGAATGAGAGAGCAGTAGCCAGCCCAGCTCGTTGATGGTCTGCACCGTTTGGGCTGCTGTGAGAAGGCTTGCGTTTTCTTGATGCAAGACAACTCCATGTGGCTGATGACCCCTGCCTTTGTTCAACAGATAGGCTCAAAGTCCCTGCAATATCATCCACTGTCACCTTTCTCTCAGACCGAATGAGGTCATTGACTGATTCAATCACCTCAGGAGACCTCATTTCTTTAGGCCTCCCAGGCCTGTCTTCATCCTCAACACTACTCCGTCCTTCTTTAAACAATTTAGCCCACTTGTAGACATTTTTTAGCTGAAACATGTGGCATCATACACAGTTGACCTTCTCCTATGAATTTCAACTGGTTTGCACCCTTCAGCAACCAAAAACTTGTTACCTGACCTCTGTTCAATCCTGGAGCATGCTTCTTGGTCGGCCATCTTTGTTAATCTCCAAAACTCTCAAATTTGTTTTTCAAACTGGAAAAACAATTAAATCCCTTTGAAAAAGAAGTAAAGGAAAAAAAGCTATCTGTATTAGAAGTTTTTATACTGAAAAATTCACCTTATTTATTGAATGACTCGTAGTTCAAACAGTTCAGTCCTTTGCAGCTAAAGCCCGTCATGTCACCGACGTGACGTAGCTTTCGTCAGTCTTTTCTAAAAATATTTTCATGGCATTTGTTCTAATGCTATTTCCGCCTTGGTACCATGAATTTAAACTTACAATTAGATTGGTAACTAAGTTTCACCGTTTTACTGTTGAACTAGCGAGATGTAACTGTATGTTCTGTTGTTAGAATTCGTTTTTTTTTGTTTTTCTTTACAGTTACTTTTTTCTAAAAATAATTTCACCCCAACCAAGACACGAGTGATCAGGTAGTTACAGTGAGAGAAAAGACACTGTACAGAGGGCATTAAAGAAAGGGTTTAACATGAACGGGATTCAAGAAGACAGATGATAGCAACTGACATTGCATTTAATGTTTTTGAGATCAAATCTAAAATCTAAAATCTTAAATCTAAATCTAAATCTAAATCTATCTATCTAATCTAATCTAATCTAATCTATCTATCTATCTATCTATCTATCTATCTATCTATCTATCTATCTAATCTAAATTTATTTATAAATGAAACTTTGTCTGTGTGTGTGTGGGTGTCCGTTACCTATAGACTCCGAAACGGCTGAACCAATTTTTTTAAAAATTTACGCAGTTGTATTATATGCGTCTGCGAGTGTTCTTAGCTATGTTTTGTGTCGAGGTACCCCCAATAAATATGGAAAATCGATAATCGAAAAAATCGGGTTATAGAAGGAGTGGTCCGATTTTAATCAAACTTGATACGCTCATAGACAAAGACATAAGAAACGATATTCAGAAGTTTCAAGGTTGCAGTTCTTATAATAGTACAGAAAATCGACAATATATATATATAAAAGGCAAGATGTTTGTGTGTGTGTGTGTCTGTTTATTTGCCTGTATGTCTGTATTTCTTTCAGCCCTTTTAGTTTTTGCTTCGGGTTTGGCTCTAAGTAGGTATAATTGTAGTTCTTAGTCTCAGCCATGATACCATTTACTTAGAGGACTAATTTAGCCTTCAAAATTCAGTTTACGACGAAAAAAACTTATATGATATCAATACCAGTAAATCAAAATGTGACTTACATCTATTCATTTTCCTTTCAGTCTACGGTTTTGCTTTAACTGGAAACAACTATTGCTTTTTAGTCTTTCGTGCCAACGTCCAAAGAGTCTGAGCTCCAGGACCATGGATTAATTTTAAAGCTTTCATTACACCCGAGCAATCCCGGGCTATACTGCTAGTTTTAGCTATGAAGGAAACAATTAAAGGAGAGGAAGATCCAAAAGTGGGAAGCGCGAGAGAAGAAACAGACGGATCAGAAGTGGCGGTTACATTTAACTAATTTAACGGGAAGTAGGTGGGACTGAGATGCCAATCTAATCAGTCAGTGAAGTGCCATACGTGATGCACACATGAGCAATTATATCTCTTTTTAGACATGACTAACCGGGAGGAAGATTTTCATGCAGAAGGTTGCCATTGCTTTCTGCGGTAGACTGATTGCTAACCAAGGCTGTAGAACCTAATCTGTTTTGCTACTTAACCCATAGCTGGAGAGAGAAGAGATAGATTAATACTTTTCCTCAGCGTATTTGCGCGTAAGTGATGCAATGAATTCAACTGGAATACTCTATGTTTATTTTTATGTATACTTATATATGCACTACAGGCCATAATTATTAGGCCACACCAGCTTTTTTAAAGAAATGATGTATACAATTCATACAATTTTTATTATTTGTTGTCAAATGAAAATACAATGTTTTTTTTTGTTGTTATTATTACTTTGCAAAATTTTACAAAGCAAGGAAGCAAAAATGAACTCGTCCGAATCACTCTAATTTTTTTTCATTCTTTCATTGATGAAACTGCAATATAGGTAATAATTAAATATTTAAAAATTCATTTGATGCCCATGTTATTGTGCAATATCAACAAAAAAATTTTCATTTACAATTATTCACTTGGCAATAAATAATAAAAAATAGTGTGAAATACATCATTTTTTTAAACACTGGGGTGGCCTAATAATTATGGCCGTTAGTGTGTATATTTAATTTTCATGTATATATTTACTTTTATTTTTTTTAATTTTTATATTATTTTTTGCGGGGGGGGGGGACCATCACTAATTCACAGCGGGTTACAGTGAGAGAAAAGCCTGGGTACATTGGGTATTGAAGAAAGGATAAAAGATGAACGGGATTCAAAAAGTTTGAAGATGGCAATTGACGTTGCCTTTAAATGTTTGAAAATTGTAGCTATCAGGGAAGAGAAAAGCCTGGATACATTGGGTATTGAAGAAAGGATAAAAAATGAACGGGATTCAAAAATATTGAAGATGGCAATTGACGTTGCCTTTAAATGTTTGAAAATTGTAGCTATCAGGAAGGAGAAAAGCCTGGATACATTGGGTATTGAAGAAAGGATAAAAGATGAACGGGATTCAAAAAGTTTGAAGATGGCAATTGACGTTGCCTTTAAATGTTTGAAAATTGTAGCTATCAGAGAAGACAAAAGCCTGGATACATTGGGTATTGAAGAAAGGATAAAAAATGAACGGGATTCAAAAATATTGAAGATGGAAATTGACATTGCCTTTAAATGTTTGAAAATTGTAGCTATCAGAGAAGACAAAAGCCTGGATACTTTGGGTATTGAAGAAAGGATAAAAGATGAACGGGATTCAAAAATATTGAAGATGGCAATCGACGTTGCCTTTAAATGTTTGAAAATTGTAGCTATCAGGGAAGAGAAAAGCCTGGATACATTGGGTATTGAAGAAAGGATAAAAAATGAACGGGATTCAAAAATATTGAAGATGGCAATTGACATTGCCTTTAAATGTTTGAAAATTGTAGCTATCAGGGAAGAGAAAAGCCTGGATACATTGGGTATTGAAGAAATGATAAAAAATGAACGGGATTCAAAAATATTGTAGATGGCAATCGACATTGCCTTTAAATGTTTGAAAATTGTAGCTATCAGGGAAGAGAAAAGCCTGGATAAATTGGGTATTGAAGAAAGGATAAAAAATGAACGGGATTCAAAAATATTGAAGATGGCAATCGACGTTGCCTTTAAATGTTTGATAATTGTAGCTATCAGGGAAGAGAAAAGCCTGGATACATTGGGTATTGAAGAAAGGATAAAAAATGAACGGGATTCAAAATGATTGAAGCTGGCAATTGACGTTGCCTTTAAATGTTTGAAAATTGTAGCTATCAGGGAAGAGAAAACCTGGATACATTGGGTATTGAAGAAAGGATAAAAAATGAACGGGATTCAAAAATATTGAAGATGGAAATCGACGTTGCCTTTATCTGTTTGAAAATTGTAGCTATCAGGGAAGAGAAAAGCCTGGATACATTGGGTATTGAAGAAAGGATAAAAAATGAACGGGAAAAAAGATAGAAGTTGGATAAAAAGATCAGTCAGTCAGTTAATTGCCATACGAGATACACGCTTGGGCGATCATGTCTCGAAAGAGACATGACTCACTGTGCAGAAGGTTATCCTGCATTGGGTTGTCATGACTGGTTGCCGACTAAGGCTATAGAGCCCAATCTGTCCTATTATTTAACCCATAACTGGAAGGAAGAGACAGATTAATACCTTTCCCAAGCGTATTTCCGCGTAAGTGAATGCAATGAATTCAGCTAGAATTTGAACTCGGCTCCCCGATTTCTCGTTCCGAGCCGATATCCACTGCACCACAGCGCACATCCTCGATAAAGATATAAGATGGAAATTGATATTGCATTTAAAATTTTCGAGATTTTAGCCATCGGAGAAGCAAGTAAACTAAAGGCGGGATGTGGGAGAAAAGAAACTGTTGTTAATATTTAATTATTTAACGGTGAAAGGGTATGTTGTATCGCCGAGGTGGAAGCATGATACCAGATGATGTGTGCTGAAGTATATACAGCACAATATCCATGCTAGTGGATATTAAGTGCAAACAAGATAAACACAGATGAGAGAAACAACAATAATTAAAGAGAGAGGGGAGGTTAAGTTGTTAGAGACCAATTAACGTGGGTAAAGCCGAACCAGTAAGAGTGGACAAAAAAAAAATGCCGTGTCTGGGTTCCTCCCCGCAGGCAGAGAGTCCGATAAAGTGAACGACTGACACCCTCAGTCGATCCACTCAGACTGTCAATTTCAGTCTGTATACCTGACTGCTATTAATCTTTATTCATCTCCTCATCGTCGTAATTATTTTGCCGCCACCATTTACTCCCGCCTCGATAAGAAACCTGCCGAGGCTGACAAAGCAAACCTCGCTGCTGATATTTTAATGCTTCCAAAACACTTCTCGCCTGTGGAATTCTCTTCAGTATACTTGCTTTCCTAACAGTTACAATTTCCAAAATTTTAAATGCAAGGTCAGTTACCATCTCTTATATCTTTGACTCGAATCCTTTCCCTGACAATCCTTGTATCATGTTCTTCTTCCTTTCCACTTTACTCTCATGCAGCCCTCTTTACACCAGTGTCTCATTCTTCTTCTATTCATTCTCTGACAACCGCTGTAACTTGTTCCTCTTTCTCATCATTCACCTCTTATGTGCAACAGTGACAGGTCTACCTTGCTTGGGGTGAAATGATTAAAAAAAAGGTATAGTTATTTCGGTTTACAGATCATTTCATCTTTGAGAGCACTAGAGGGGTGTTAGCTGCTCTACAACAGGGTGGAGACTGGATGCCAATCTAGTAGCAAGCTTAAATCTATGTGATCTGGGCATCTGGGAAAAAAAGTTTAATAGAGGATCTTCCATGAAAATATGTGTGAAAAAGACAGAGGAAAGCCACGTTATGTTGGTAGGAAAGTAACTGAAGTTGAGATGCCAGGTCAGGATTGATTACGTTGCAGATCTCTCTTTGGATTTTGTTGAAAACCTCGAGATGAATAGCAGGATCACCCGACCAGCTGCTGGAACACTATTCAATGCAGGGAAGAATGGTTGATTTATAAATGTGCCAGATGGATTCTGACGAGACAAAACACAGACACACAACTTTCCTAGTAGTAGATGCCACCATAGAACCGATATATTCCTTCCATTTCAGGTCGGTTGAAAAATTAGTACTTTTAATATTATTAAATCATTAGTGTGCAGGTGTTCTTTTACTCTTCCCAGAATGACCTTGAATTATTTACGACTAGCAGTATAGCCGGCGTTGCTCGGGTGTAATGAAAGCTTTAAAACTAATCCATGGTCCTGGAGCTAAGACTTAGCCTAAAGAATATTTGAAATAATAAAATAATTGCGACAATACCAATCGCACCTAATATATATATATATATATATATATATATATATATATATATATACAAACTAGCAGTATAGCCCGGCATTGCTATAATGAAAGCTTTAAATGAAAGCTTTAAATGAAAGCTTTAAAACTAATCCATGGTCCTCGAGCCCAGATTCTTTGGACGTTGGCACGAAAGACTAAAAAGCAATAGTTGTTTCCAGTTAAAAGCGAAACCGTAGACTGAAAGAAAAATGAATGGATGTAAGTCAAATTTTGATTTCCTGGTATCGATATCAAATTTTCTTCAATATTGTAAGAACTGCAACCTTGAAACTTCTGAATATTGTTTCTTATGTCTTTGTCTATGAGTGTATGAAATTTGATTAAAATCGGACCACTCCTTCTATAACCCGATTTTTTCGATTAGCGATTTTCGATATTTATCGGAGGTACCTCGACACAAAACCTAGCTAAGAACACTCGCAGACGCTTATATTACAACTGTGTAAATTTTTAAGAAAATCGGTTCAGCCATTTCGTAGTCTATAGGTAACGGACACACACACACACACACACACACACACACACACACACACACACACACACAAACAAAGTTCTATTTATAAATTAGTTTAGATAGATAGATAAATGATTTCTTTTTCGAAAACGCTTTACTTGAATTCAAAATATTCTCGCTCATAACCACAGAATAGATTTTTCCGATGCACTTTTGTTAAGGATGCCGTTTATTTCATATTCGGGAAAAAATTCTCATTAATAAGACCCTCTTTGTATTAGGCATCTAACAGAAGACCATGGAAAGCGATGTTGAGCATTGAAATCTGTCGAAGGAACCTTGTTATGACCTAATTAATTTGCAAGTTGTTTTTTTTTTTTTATATGAGCGTCGACTACTTATGGTAAAATTATTAATTCTAATTATGAAAATATAGTAATTAACAATACTAATTCTCTCTTATTAGAGGTTCATGAATACAAATAAAATTAATTGATCAAATCAAATTGAGAATTAATCTGAAAAAAGAAGGACAGTTATATATAGATTTAACACTTCTGCTTATAACAATGTATGTATATATTTTGTCATTACAAGGGTTTACAAAAGCATTATATCATTGCACATTTTTTTATTTTAACATATCACATAAAACATTAAACATTTTTGTGTAGTGATATTATGCTTTTAGAAATCATTGTAATAAGAAAAATACAATATTAAGCTTTACTCTGTATCGAGCACTCTTTATAAAAGTAAAAGCTTGAATAGTGGGTTTTAATCTACGTATTCTTTCACTTTTTTTGTAATATTATATATATATATATATATATATGGCGCGGTCCACCAGCGGAGGTAATATATATATATATATATATATATATATATATATATATATATATATATATATAAAATATGGACGTAAAATCGTAAAAAAAATATGGACGTAAAATCAACCTCTCCTATCATTCTGAACATGAGGTTGTGATTTCGAAATATTAATGAATAATAAATAGGTAAAACCCAACACCTTCTTTACTTTCGTTTATTTTACTAAACACATTGTGATAGCCTTCAAATACCTACCCATACGCATTATATACACAATGCTTCAATCAAGTTACAAAACTATCCTATATATATATATATATATATATATGTAGGTCTGTAAACATTTTCGGTTAATTCGTCAAAAATATAGCGAGATGTTGTGAAGATATATAAATGCTGTTGTCACTTTTAATTGTGGTTCAACGAAACAGTGTAATAAATTTTGCAGTTGAAATCTTTCATTGAAGTTGAAATTGGGTATTATTTAATTTATTCTATGTATTATTTTGTTATTTTTATGTATTATTAAAACATCATTTTTATTAAAATGTTTATTTTTATGTATTATTTAGAATATTATTTGCAAGTAATATCATTTTAGGTACCGCCACTGATTTTCGATATCTAAATTTTAATGGATTCTGACGAGAAAAACTTTCTGTCCCGACACAGTGAGGCAACCTTCCTAACAGTAGATGCAGCTATGGATTCAATGTAGTCATTCCATTTGGGGTCATTTCAGCGAGTGATGCCAAGGAGGCGCAGTGCGTTGCTCTCTAGGTGGTTAGCGTCATCCATTCTAATTGTAGACAGGAATTATTCTCTATGGTGACTAAGGAAGAGCAGTTTCGTTTTGAAGGCGTTATAATTTACCAACCATTTTCTATCCCATTTATCACAGACTGGAGGTCCTTTTGAAGTGCAGCATCCGGGTTTACTTTGTCAGCCTTGGCAGACATCTTACAGAAACGGTCGTAAATAGTGGTGTCATCTGAATAGATACCAACTTGGGAATTGATCACACATCATTAATCAAGATATGTAAAAGCGTAGGATCTAGGATAGAGCCTTGAGGGATGCTCGCGTTTGTATGAATGGATTTGGAAGTGTTCCCGTTCAAAATAACCTTCATTTCACGATTACATAGGAACTATTAGATTAAGTCAAAAAATTGTCCAGAAATATCATAGCTCTGGAGCTTGCAAATAAGGCCAGCATGCCAAACCATGTCAAATACTTTCGTGATATCAATAGCAACAGCTAGAGCTTCGCTGTTCTTATCAAGAGCCTGGTACATATATTCAGTGATGCTCTTTATCACATCAAGAGTAGAACTATCAAAACGTAAGCCATAGAGAGATGGTTTTGACATGTAAGATTCTTAGCTATTTCAGCATTCATATAGTCTCGAATACTTCGCCAAAAAGAGGTAAGAAGCTAATAGAGCGATAATTAGAGGTGTCAGGGGGCTCCCCAGAGTTCTTAAAAACAGGAACTACAGAGGAGGACTTCCAACAGGCAGGAAAGCAGGAAGAGGTTTGGCAACAGTTATAAAGTTTGGAGAGAATTGGGGGAAGCTCAGGGGCACTTTTCTTTAGGGCGTTGGCTGGAATTATATCTCCTCAGCTTGGCTTATGGTAGCCAAGCTTAGAAATTATGTTTCTTTTCTCGCACTTCCCGCCTGTATAATTCTCTTCCGCATACTTGCTTTCCCGACAGTTACAATCTCCAACAATTTAAATGTAAAGTCAATAGTCATCTCTTGTATCACTAACTTACATCCTCTCTCTCATGCTTTTTTCTTCGTCCACTCCACTCTCATTAGTATTCTCTTCCTTCTCCTATTCTCTTCCTGACACCCCTGCAATGTCGCACGCCTCATAACATTCCTCCTATGTAACCCCCTGCACAACAGTGGCAGTAAAATGCCTTGCTTGGGGTGACACGATTATAAAAAAAAATGTTAGAGACCAGAGATAAGGTTATATATATATTACTCAATTGATCCTCAGTTCTAGGGGGGAAATTGGGTGTGGGTACTCTAGATGAGTCAAGTGTGGAGCTGGATGAGAATTTACGAGCAAAGCATTTGATCTCGTCTGCTGTGGATATGAACATTTCGAATTGATTATATAGAGAAGAGATCGAGGGTTTTCTGTTATTCAGAACACTCTTGCAAAGCTGCCAGTAATCTTGCAACCAAATTTGTGAGATGCTATACGCTGCTTCATTCTATCAGCAAACAATAGCTTAGCATCACTTAGGACATGCTTAAATTTATTACGATTAAAGACAAAGAACTGTCTATTGTGATCAGATGTGTCGGTTTGGGAAAGCCGGAGGAAATAATTCTTGTGGACGATGACCGCCGAGCAAGCAGGAGAGAACGAAGAGGAACTAGGTTTAATGAGAAATTTTCTAGCTGGAATGAAAGCATCATTGTCGGCTTTCACCCAGGAAGAGACTTCAGAGGCGCAGTCTTGAACAGGGAGACTAAAGATTTTGTTCCAAGCAACATCGTAAACGAGCCTCAGTCTGCTCGTTGATAGCAGTAAGTTATACTGCTGGTAGGAGGTGGAGTACAAAGTGATATTTACTGATACCAGAGTATGACCAGTGTTGCCAAGAGGGCAGCGTTGCATAACATGGTAAGAATCTGGGATAGAAGTAAGGAAAAGATCTAGAAGAGAAGCTTGTCCATTGTCGTTACTAGTGAAACGGGTGGGGAAATCAACCTCTTGCGTGAGAGACTGATTGTGAAGTTTAGCGTTTGGACTCCAGTAAGATCAGTGACAGAGCTTTTCACTTGGAATGATGGACATTGAAGACACCAAACACAAATACATTAGTAAATAAGTGAAGAGAAATAGCCTTGTCTATATTATCAGAAATACTATCTAGAATGCATCAGTTAGGAGAGAAAGGGGAGTGGCAGAGAAAGAAGAGATAGCTTATGAGTTTAGCAGAGTGTATGTAAGATACATATCTCTCTCTCTCTCTCACACACACACACACATACACAATCTATCTATCTATCTATCTATCTATCTATCTATCTATCTATCTATCTATCTATCTATCTGTCTATCTATCCGTGATACACACTTGGGCTATCATGTCTCTTTCAATCCATGACAGACTAGGCAGAAGATTTTCTCGCAGTAGGTGGCCATTTCTTTTTGCAACCAACGCCATAGAATCCAATCTGTCATCCCATAGCTTGAGATGGATTAACACCTTTCTCAAGGATATTTGAGCGTAAGTGAATTTGCGCGCGTATTTGCGCACAAGGAATTAAACTGGAACCAAAACAGGCGGAAAATGCAATACTGCTACACTTCCCGGCCATAATTATGAGGTCATCCCAGTATTTAAAAACTGTTGTATTTCATACTATTTTTTTAGTATTTACTGGCAAGTGAATAATTGAAAATGAAAATAGAATGGCTCTTTTGTTAATACTGCACAATAACATGTGCAACAAATGAATTTATAAATATTTAATAGTTACCTATATCACTGAAAGAATAAAGAAAATTTAGGGTGATTCGGACGAGCTGATCTTTGCTTTCTTGCCTTGTAAAATTTTGCAAAGTTATAAAAAAAAAAGAACCATTCGATTTGCATTTGGCAATAAATACTAAAAATAGTATTAAATACATCATTTCTTAAAAAAACAAAAACTGGGGTGGCCTAATAATTATGGACGGTAGTGAATATTGACAGGAGCTTAACAGTTTTCCTCGACAGAGTGCAAAAACCTTTCCGTATCCTTGTGGGTGATGGGTTATTTTCTAACCTACAACCCTTTCACTACAGACGTAACGTTGCAAACCTCTCGCTACTCTATCGTTATTTCCATGGAAAGTTTTCAGATGAGCTACATTCTTTTATCTCAGGAGTTCTAAACTTCACGGCTAAAACCCGCTATACCACCCACATTGTAGAGAACCACACTCGTTCTCTTCGTATTTCACTGGGGAGATATAAGTTCAACACGAGCAGCTTCTTCTTTAAACCGCTAGTTTGTGAAACTGACTCACAAGAGGATGTTTCCCAATCACTACAATCTTAAAACCTTTTTAAGTTTATGGTTAATCGTTATCTACCTACGTATTTTTATAAAATGTGCCTCTAACTATGTAACCCACTATCTCGAATGACTCTTGGGGCTTGTAAAGGGTAGAAATTATTGTAAAAATAGAGTTATGTGTAAATAGCAGGACATACCAGGTTCTAGAGATTTCTTCGGCAACCGGTCTAAGAGAAGGAAAATTGTGAATTCAAACCAGTCTGGAAAGAATTGGGTTTCGTCGGGCGAGGTTTCTCAAGGCGCACAACTGTTGATACAGCTGTAGTAAGTTCACTCGACGGAGCCCAATTTCGATTTGCAAAAGATAGTCTGTAGCGGAGACTTACTTTGGAGACCCAAAAGCTTCGCGTGTATGTTTTGCAATGGAGTATAGGACGGCGAATTGGCGAGCTTCGGACTGAAAGTGAATTGGGCAGCTTTTCGTATTGGCGAAAATGGCGGTGTTGATTGTAGCCATTTTTATCGGCTGGTTCTGGGCAGTCGTTGGTTAAACGATGGCTGGTCGAGTGCATTTTTATGCACTCGACCAGCCATCGCTTAACCAATCGCCTAGTAGGCTTGTTCATATTTTTGAAAAACTATGATTTCTAGAATTGATTAGACTTACTCAGCTTTTTGTTCTGTGTGTTTACAATTTTTACACATAGTCTTTACTTAATTAATTAATCATTGAAAACACCGAGTTACTGGAAGAAAGCTAAAAGATTTGATAAATAATGATAATTAACAAATAAAAAATGAAAATTATTCTTAGAAAAATTCATTATTAATCGAATAATTTTTCTTCAGAATTTGATATCCTTGATATATATTATTAGGTTGTCCCAAAAGTTCGTAAACACTTGCGAAATGGGTCTATCTGGTCCAACACCATCGAGACAAGTGATGGGTTCAGAAAGGGCAAGAGACACCGTCGGTTCCAAAACAAAATCGATTCGGCAAGAAAGTAATGTTGTGCGTTTGGTGGCACTTTGAAGGATTCGTGCATTTTGAGTTGGTTCCGAATGGTCGCGCCATCAGTGCTGAACTTTACTGTCAGCAACTTGAGCGGGTCTACGAAAAGTTGAAACAAAAGTACCCGGCTCTGATCCACCGAAAGCGCGCTTTGATGCAGCAGGACAATGCCAAGCCACACACCGCCAGGAAGACCAAAGACAAGTTTGAAGAGCTGGACGGTGTTGAGGTTCTGCCACATCCAGCCTACAGTCCTGACTGTGCTCCATCAGATTACGGTCTTTTCCGCTCAATGCAACACTTTCTGAAGGGCCGCCTATTCGACTCGTTCGATAAAGTCGAGGAAGCGTGTCAAGAATTCTTTGATTCGAAGCCGGCTGAATTTACTTTGGCCAGATCCGAAAGCTTGCAGATCGATGGCAGAAAGTCTTGGAAAATGATGGTCTTTATTTTGAGCAATAATTTTTGTTGTTTTTGCGAGTAAACTTTCAATTTTTTGCGAGTGTTTTTTTGGTAACCTTAGATTACCTGGCGAGTAAAATTTTAGTTTTTTGCAAGTGTTTACGAACTTTTGGGACAACCTAATATTTATAAAATCAGTTAAAAGTTTATCTAAATTAAAAATGGCGTAGTTTTAATGGATGTCTTATTTTACTATTCAGAGCAGATTTTCTGAAAAATGGCTCCATAGAAAAAAAATTATATGATTTACATTTCCCAAGGGGTGGTGCATTAACTAATAAAACAAGTTTTGTGATCAGTCTTGAATTTCTAGAAATTTCAAGAAATTAATTGAAGGTAGGGGATAACATATGTAAAAAAAAAAAATACCAAGATTTTCTAAAAAAACGTAATTGCATAAATAAATTCATTCATTTGTGAATAAGTCCTGAAAATTTAATTAAAATCAGACGGTTAGTTGAGTTTTGCTAGAATTTCCAAATTAATGTCTTTCAATGCTAAAAAAATAACTTGCGTCATTTTAGACGTCATATCGATATGAATATTTTGCCGTCATTTTTATGGCACGGGCCTACTCATAATGCATTAATAGTGAATACCGTAGTTAGTGCGTCAATGCATACAACACACTCTGAGATTTCTCTGCGATCACGTTTCTATGAGCAGTCTTTCTTACTCATAACGAGTGGACGAATTTATGTTCAACAGTTTAGTGTAGACCAGGTGGATCGTCTTTCTACACAGTCAGTCAGAAGTGCCATACGTGATACACGCTTGGGCGATCATGTCTCGAAAGAGACATGACTGACTGGGCAGAAGATTCTCCCGCAGTAGGTTGCCGTTATATTCTGCGGTAGATTTGTAGCCAATCTGTCCTGTTATTTAACCCATAACTGGAGGGAAGAGATGGATTAATACCTTTCCTGAAGGTATTTGCGCGTAAGTGAATGCAATGAATGCAACTAGAATTCGAACACGGCTACTCGAATTCTAGTTGAATTCGTTACAAACACGTTGTCAGTTGAATAATATCGGGCTTCTTACAGTGTCTCGGAAAACTTGAGATAGTGTATTAATTCTTCCAACAAACCAGAGACGAAAACGAAAGAGAAATCCTGAATGTGAATGCGACTGTAATATCAATCATTGTTGGAGCACTGGGGTACTGAAAACAAGCACTAAAAGTCTAGCAAAAATGCAGGAGGAACTGGAAATCCGCGGGAAATGGAAGACCGTCCATAGAACAGCATCACTGAAAATGGCTTCTTTTTCTTTCATATACCATGTCCTATCGTGATAAGAGGGCCTATTACAATCATATTACGTTGAAACACGATCTCCGAATTTAAGCAATGTCAAAACTGGTCAGTACCTAGATGGGTGACCATTTGGGAATAGCAGGTGCTATAAGCTTGGATGTGCGGGTGGTGTAATAGTTAATGGTTCGGAATTGGAGATCGGAGATGGTAGATCATTCCCTGCCATTTTAAGTGATTAGATATATGCTATGAGGAACACACATATTCCTCAGATAATGGACTCTCCCGCCTATATTAATAAGAGTTAACAGGAAGTGTGCTTCCCTAGACAAAATGCCAAAAAGCATCCTGCTTTAGACAGCCAGCTTAAACTCAAATTCGCAAGAACACACAGACGAATTTCATTGAAAAACGAAAGATTTTGTTCCTTGAATTAGATAAAAAATCTGAAAGAAAAATGAACAAAACAAAGATGAGTCCACTGCGACGAAGAAGACAGAAATAAAAGAGAGAAAAGGAAAGGCTAGATACAGGGAAGGGAGCAAGCAAGAACAAAGAAGAAAAGGAAAGGCTAATCACTCCTACCAGCAGCCATGAAGTGGTCTGATATAGCAGTAAATGCGTTAAGAACTGCGAGGCAGGGGTTTTAATTTAAATATAACAAAGCAACAAATTTGAAAAGCATCTCAGCGTTTATAACAAGAAATGGGCAATTACAACATTGGACATGGTAAAGGCATGATTAAGCGGCTGAGCAAATTTTGGACAAAAGGGTCCTTATTGTTGTTCTAAAATATTTGGTGGGGGGGTCTAGAAAGAACGAGCAACACAGAGATAAAGAGTTAACAATTATTCGTTGTGTCTCAATAATGCGTTTACAACACAGAGGAGATGGAAGGGCTAAAAAGAATGAAATAACATCCCAAAGTTATATGAAACGGCGGGGAGGCGAAACGTGCCTGTGGATACAGGGACCAACAGAAAGAATCTGAAGATCCCACCAAAAGACAAATCGCTCACGTGGCCTTATCACGTTGCCGAGAGTGGATAAAAAAAACGGTAGGGCGTGATAAAGGACAGAAGGACAGGAAATTAAAACAAAAGGAAGCATAGTCTATGCTAGAAGGAAAAAGAATGAAAGAGATGGGAAAACAAAGAAAATAGAATAACAAACAGTAACAGGAAAGACGTCGCAGTGAGACGAGAGGTAAAAAAAAAACAAAAAAAAACGGTGTCCGAATGAATTTGGCCTTGATGACGGAAGGTCCGAGTTACAAACGTGACAGGAAGTTCTGAGAATTTCTTAGGAGTTCTTGGGAAGTTCATAGGAGTTCTTTAGAGTTCTATTGGAGTTCAGTAGAACTACTAGGCGGTTGATATTAGTTGGCAGTTAGCCGAATACTAAGGTGTCAGCTTTCAGTGGAAGATTACCAAGTTCCTAACATTTTGGGTGCGTTAAGTCAATTAGCAACCGACATAGCACAATTATAACCTTCATTGCGAAAACTACTCCACAACAATATAGATCGCAGTTCCGCATTATTTTCTTTGTTAACATCGTTCAATCATTACAAGACCAAAGAGCCACTCAAGGTAGGTGATTACTGAATTAATTTGTTGGAAGGGTGTGTTTAGAGGAGATAAGAAATACATATTATAGAGATATGTAAGGTATGTAATATTTGGCACTAGAATTGAAGAGGTTAGATAGCTTAATTGACTGATTATTGTTTACGGGTTATCAACTCTTTACAGTTTTTGAAGAGGTTAGGGTTGTTGCGATTGGGGTAAGATTTCCTCTCGTGAATCAGTTCAACAAAACTTTCTATATGGAACTTCTTTCTTACTAATGCAATGCGAAGAGAATACAAGATCAGAGTACGTGGGACTAGCTGGTTCTAGCTGGGTATCAGGGAAATAGCTCACCATAATATTTACCTTATAAATAGCGGTAGGCAAGCAACACTTCATCTGTGAGAAAGCGGTTAAAGAATGGAAAATATTTCATCACCAACAGGGCTACGTTAACGTTTTTAAACTCTGAAAATGCTGGATAGGGAAGATTGGGTATCTCCATCCGAGATATAGCAACAATACCACCTGTTTGATCTGTTCTGAAAAGATAGAGCACAACACGAGGAGACAGGGACTTTCTGGAACCGCCCCTTTTCCCCGGAATCTTTAGCGATGGCAGCAGTATATGAGCTTCATTTGAGGTCTGGAAAGAGTTTTTATCCCAATAGACGTTTGAGGCAAGAAGTCTTATTATTTAGTTTATGGAAGGTATCTTTCGCTATTTTCATTCTTCTGATTTTTCAGCCACATTTTTTGTCATCTATGTGCATTGTGGTGCAGTCAATATCGACTCGGAACAACAAATCTCAATACAGAATAGAGTATAATATTGTAATTTTGTTATTAGAAGGGTTTATAAGAGCATTATATTACTACGCAAAAAATTTCATGTTTCAGAATTATTATTGTTCTTTTTCAGGTGGTATTTTAAAAACTAATGGTGAAAATGATTTCATACAGGCCTGGAGGAAGATGTCATTGGAAGTTCATAGCTTGAATAGGTGGTGAAAGGTCGTTTTACACAAAATCTGAGCGTAATTCTGTAACGCGTGTTATCCCTTTATAACAAAGCAGCTCTTTTTAGGACGACATACCTTTCCTCTGGTGAAGGATGGTTTTAGAAAATGTTTCCTAAAAATAGCTTGCTCACTTTTGTTCTTGTCATTAGCTGCAATTGAATAGGAATTTAAAATTGTACCAGAAGAATTAAAGTTCAAACATGAACGTTCTTTCTTCTTGGAATAGTAAGTTCTTTGTTCTTGAATTCCTTTCAGAATTGTAAGAAAATCCTTGAATTTAAGACTGCTTCTATCGCCCGCAGCCCCCCCCCCCCAAAAAAAAGGTATCAGTATAGCTGCTCTCTCGGAAATTAGACTAGCTTATTTTGGTCGACTACAAGAAGATGATTGTAGGAAGAGGTTTATCTGGAATGGTAAGTGGTGCAATGGATATCGACTCAGAACGACAAGTCAGGGAGCCGAGTTCGAATTCCAGTTGAATTCCTTGCATTCACTTACGCGCAAATACCCTTGGGAAAGGTATTAATCCGTCTCTTCCCACCAATTATGGGTTAAATAATAGAACAGAGTGAGTTCTATAGCCTAGGCTAGCAACCGGTCTACCGCAGAAAGCAATGGCAACTTATGGCGGGATAATCTTCTGCCCAGTCAGTCATGTCTCTTTTGAGACATCATCGCCGAAAGGATGTATCAGGAATGGCAATTATCTGACTGACTGATTAAGACGTTACCTAAATAACCCTCTCGACGTTGACCAGTTTTTGTCTGTTTCTTTTTACTGACAATTATACAGTAATCAAATGAAGTTTAGTGAACAAAACAAAATCTACATTTAAAATTCAAATCTGACTCACTGTTAGAAATAAACAAATTTTCTCCAATTTACAAACTTTGCTTAACACACACAAAACTTGAGAAATGTTTGTCGCCTAATGGAAAGGCCAGAATCACATCCAGGAGTGAATTCTCAAACGAAATAAAAAGACGTAACAAGACGACTCTCGTCAGAAAAAAATGAGATGAACGTAGTTAACTCGTACTCTTGACAAACGTCAAGCGATCGTATTATTATTGCCTCTCTCTTTCTCTCTCACCTCCTTCATCATCGTTCAC
Organism: Ascarosepion bandense; assembly: GCA_037127315.1. NCBI lineage: Eukaryota > Metazoa > Mollusca > Cephalopoda > Sepiida > Sepiidae > Ascarosepion > Ascarosepion bandense. Next base: position 46,000 of record JBBBDQ010002287.1, read on the forward strand.
CTCACACCTCCTCTCCTTCTTCACCATTCACATTGAGCGCTAAATTCAAAGGCAATCCTTTCCAAATAGTTACAACTACGAGCATCTCAACAACTCTTGATACCCTTAACTTTCTCATTGAACATTAACTTCTAGAAATCAAGTTATCCTTTTCTATCAATAAATTTCTATTTTAACATGCAAAATGTATATTTTTATTCTTTCACAAATCCACACATTCCAACCTCCTGCTCCCAACCTTCTGATGATTGCGAATAATCCTAAGCTGTTGGGAATTTAGTTATGTATGACACAAGGCCAATATAATAAACATTAGCCAACTCCCTATAGCTTCAGGAGTACAGCTCAAATTGGGTAAATAGACTTACTCTCTCTTCTGCAGTATAAAACACCAGTTCCTGTTGATCTGAAAAGGCTCAGTGAATAATAATAATAATAATAATAATAATAATGATGTGCAAACACTATGGAAAATAATGTAATTGTGCAAACAATATGGAAAATATGTAAACAAACACTGGAATGAACGTCACCCAGCACCGGTTACAGAAATATAAGATCTCACCATTCTATGGGATTACACCATCTACACAGACAGAAAAGTTGAAGCAAATAGGCCAGACATTATTGTTAAAAACCAGAAAGAAAAAACTTGCCTATTAATTGATATGGCTTGTCCAGCGGATTGTAACATAGCAACCAAGGAATTCGAAAAACTGTCAATATATAAAAACCTGGAAATTGAAATAGAAAAAATGTGGAAATTGAAAACAAGATTTGTGCCAGTGATAGTAGGTGCACTTGGAATGATAAAAAATGGAACAAAACAACACATTGAAAGAATCCATGGAAACCCCAGTTTAAGATATATACAAAAAATTGTCTTGTTAAGTACAGCCCACACACTAAGGAGAACTTTGTCAATGTAACACTAGGAATGATAGGGGGGATAGAAAAACATAAAATGGAGCCATAACAACACACCACGACCTGCTTTAGGTTTTCTCGCAGACTTGGTAGGTAGTTCGACCATAGAAGAAATCGAATTATGATGAAAAATGACACAATAATAATAATAATAATAATAATAATAATAATAATGTTACTACTATTCATATAGAATTATTTTATCTTTCAATGCAACTTTGTTGGAGGCAGTATCAACCAAGATGAAGGGAAAACTTCAAGCAGCTGAAATGTGGTTCTACAGAAGGATGCTGCGGATATTGTGGACCGAGCATGTGAGCAATGACGAGGTTTTGGAAATGATGGAAACGAAAAGGAAATTAATATTGAGCATCAGGAAGAGACAAATGAAGTTCTTGGGACATGCAATGAGGAAGGAGGGCTTGGAGAACCAGATACTAACAGGCCAGATAGAGGGAAAAAGAGACAGAGGAAAGCAGCGGATAACATATTTGAAAGGCCTGGGCAGGTGGATGACAGAACGAGGGCTGAAAGACGTTATAGGAGAAAGCGTGCTAAAAACCACCAGGGATAGGAAGACGTAGAAGGCCATGATCACCTACGTCCTGAAAGGACAAAGTACAAAGAAGAAGAAGAAGAAGAAGAAGAAGAAGAAGAAGTTGTGGGTGGTATTGTTTTTTTTTTTAATCTTTGTGGCCACCGACGACATACATAAAGGAGCCACACACACACACACACACACACACACACACACACACACACACGTACGTATGTGTGCAAATAAAGACTAAAGAAAACCCTCCGTCAAATTTGAAACTTTAAAAATCTGACAATGTTTTTGATAAACCCCACAGGGCCCACTTTTTGCTTTGATAAAGCCCCACAAAGCCCCATTTCACACATACTTCTAACTTTCCTTCTTTATTTTGTTAATATATCTTTATTTATATTATTTCTAATTGATGTCCTCAGTGGTATTTGTGTGCTTAAATTTTGTTAAAATTTTCTCGTTTGAAACCGCTTACTTTTTATACTCATGTTCCTTTATTTCTATTCTGCTGCTGTGCTAGCCGGCCATTCATGCTTGCTTCATGGGATTGAACTTTGTCTCCTCTACCTCCCCGTTTAGTCAGTCAGTTGAGTGCCATACGTGATACACGCTTGGGCGATCATGTATCGAAAGAGACATGACTTACTGGGCAGAAAATTATCCCGCAGTAGGATGCCATTGCTTTCTGCGGTAGACTGGTTGCTAGCCAAGGCTATAGAACCCAATCTATCCTATTATTTAACTCATAATTGGAGGGAAGAGACGGATTAATCCCTTTCCCAAGGGTATTTGCGCGTAAGTGAATACCAGGAATTCACCTGAAATTTGAACTCGGCTTCACGATTTGTTGTTCCGAGTCGATATCCACTGCACCACAAAGAATTTTAGTTAATCATCGCATGGACAAAGAGCTTTGTTGCTAGCCGATTCAACTAGCTAAATAAGTTATTCTGATCAAACTTTTTTAATAGGAGTAAATAAGCCCTCTATCGCCCGGTCTATACTCTTACCCATTCTCTTGAACAGGAGTAAAGGCTCATCTCTTGTTTTCTGTTTTAAAAGGGGTTTCTGTTTTTTTTTCTCTCCTCGAGCTTTAATAGTGATGCTGTCACAAGTTTTTTGGGATATGTGTGGATGGTGGCAACGTCCCTTCTTTTCAGCAAATTATTCGTGGCTCTAATCAGTGCTGAAGTGGTTAAGCGTGTCATCTCTCACGAACTATTCTCTGTCAAACAATATGGCTTTTTCTTCGATAGGTCTACTGCTGATGTTCTAAATGAATATCCATAGCAGACTATTGATAATAAATGCGAAACTCGATATTTCTAAATATCTCGAAAGCGTGTCACAGGGTTTAGCATGTTGGCCTTCTGCACAAGCTTCAGGGCTACAGTATTACAGGACGGCTGTTTGATTTAATCCAGTCGTTCCTATCATATCATCGAATGAAGGTCGTTTCGAACAGGTATGTTTCCAGATTCTTTCACACAAGCGCAGGTGGCTCTATTAGAGGACCTACGCTGTTTCTGATCTTTATTAATGAATAGCAGGATAGCCCGGCGTTGCTCGGGTGTAATGAAAGCTTTAAAACTAATCCATGGTTCTGGAACTCAGGCTCTTTGGACATTGGCACGAAAAACTAAAAAGTAATAGTTGTTTCCAGTTAAAGCGAAACCGTAGACTGAAAGAAAAATGAATGGATGTAAGTCAAATTTTGATTTCCTAATATCGATATCAAATAAGTGTTTTTCGTCGTAAACTGAATATTGAAGGCTAAATAAGTCCTCTGAGTAAATGGTATCATGGCTGAGACTAAGAACTAGAATTATACCTACTTAGAGCCAAACCCGAAGCAAAGGTTAAAATAAAAGCGCTGAAAAAAATACAGACATACAGGCAGATAAACAGACACGCGCACAAACATCTTGCTTTTTATTATATATATTATCAATTTTCTGCACTATTGTGAGACCTACAACCTTGAAACTTCTGAATATCGTTTCTTATGTTTTTGTCTATGAGTGTATCAAATTTGATTAAAATCGGACCATTCCTTCTATAACCCGATTTTTTTCGATTGTCGATATTTATCGGGGGTACCTGGACACAAAACCTAGCTAAGAACATTCGCAGGCGCTTATAGTACAACTATGTAAATTTTCAAGAAAATCGGTTCAGCCGTTTCGGAGTCTATAGGTAACGGACGGACACACACACACACACACACACACACACACACACACACACACACACACACACACACACACAGTTCCATTTATAAATAAGATTAGATCTTCCTGATGTCAGCAGTTCCCAAGTAGGCATTTATGCAGATGATACCTCTAATGTGCGTTGTGGTCCAGTGGATATCGGCGCGGAATAAGAAACCGGGGAACCGAGTTCGAATTCCAGTTGAATCCATTGTATTCACTTACGCGCAAATACCCTTGGGAAAGGTATTAATCCGTCTCTTCCTTCCAGTTATGGGTTAAATAACAGGACAGATTGGGTTCTATAGCCTTGGTCGGCAGCCAGTCTACCGCAGAAAGCAATGGCAACCTACTGCGGGATAATCTTCTGCCCAGTCAGTCATGTCTCTTTCAAGACATGATCGCCCAAGCGTGTTTCACGTATGGCACTTAACTGACTCTATAGGAAAACCGTCAAAGCTGACGAAGTACTCCTGGCTGCTGCTCTTGAAAAGGACTTCCAATCAGTGGAGAAGGAAATGGCTTATAAATTTGAATTCCCTCCAATGCAAAAATGTTCTTCTTCAACCACCATACTTACATGCCTGCTATCAGTATGACTGATACTAGTAACTTGGCCAATAATATACTGCGCCTTTTTGTCCTTAAATTTTAACCAATGTGAAGTAGAAAAAATCAACAGTTACATCCACTGCAAGGAAACTTGGATTCACTGAGCTGTGTCAGAAAAAGTATTTTCATCATCTTGTACATTTATAAATCTACCATTCAAACATGCATTGAATATTGGTCGAGTACTCCTGCTATTCATCTCGATGTATTGAACCACTCACCCCAAAAAACCTGCAATACAATTTATCCTGACTTGGCATCTCGACTTCAGTCACTTTAACACCGACGTGACGTGGCTTCCCTCTGTATTTTCGTTTCTACAAATTTTTTTTTATACTGCTTTGAGGAGCTTTTTTCTTGAACTCCGGGGGCATGAGTTTAAGCGTGCTAGTAAATTGGCATATGGGACCCACCCTTTTACCGATGAAATAGTTAAATGTAACCGCAACATCTACTCCAACAGTTTCCATCCTTGTATTTCCCGCTTGTCGAACTCCCTGCCGTTTACTTGCTTCCCAGATAGCTACAATTTTCAAACATTTAAAGGCAACGTCAATTGCCATCTTCAATCATTTTGAATCCCGGTCATCTTTTATCCTTTCGTCAATACCCAATGTATCCAGGCTTTTCTCCTTCCTGATAGCTACAATTTTCAAACATTTAAAAGCAACGTTAATTGCCATCTTCCATCATTTTGAATACCGTTCATCTTTTATCCTTTCTTCAAGACCCAATGTATCCAGGCTTTTCTCCTTCCTGATAGCTACAATTTTCAAACATTTAAAGGCAACGTTAATTGCCATCTTCAATCTTTTTGAATCCCGTTCATCTTTTATCCTTTCTTCAATACCCAATGTATCCAGGCTTTTCTCCTTCCTGATAGCTACAATTTTCAAACATTTAAAGGCAACGTTAATTGCCATCTTCAATGATTTTGAATCCCGGTCATCTTTTATCCTTTCGTCAATACCCAATGTATCCAGGCTTTTCTCCTTCCTGATAGCTACAATTTTCAAACATTTAAAGGAAACGTTAATTGCCATCTTCAATCTTTTTAAAACCCGTTCATCTTTTCCCTTTCTTCAATACCCAATATATCCAGGCTTTGATTTTCTCTTCCCTGATAGCTACAATTTTCAAACATTTAAAGGCAACATCAATTGCCATCTTCAATCTTTTTGAATCCTGTTCATCTTTTATCCATTCTTCAATACCAAATGTAGCCAGGCTTTTTTCTTCGCTGATAGCTACAATTTTCAAACATTTGAAGGCAACGTCAAATGCCATCTTCAATCTTTTTGACTCCCGTTCGTCTTTCATCCTTTCTTCAATACCCAATGTATCCAGGCTTTTCTCCTTCCTGATAGCTACAATTTTCAAACATTTGAAGGCAACGTCAAATGCCATCTTCAATCTTTTTGACTCCCGTTCATCTTTCATCCTTTCTTCAATACCCAATGTATCCAGGCTTTTCTCCTTCCTGATAGCTACAATTTTCAAACATTTGAAGGCAACGTCAAATGCCATCTTCAATCTTTTTGACACCCGTTCGTCTTTCATCCTTTCTTCAATACCCAATGTATCCAGGCTTTTCTCCTTCCTGATAGCTACAATTTTCAAACATTTGAAGGCAACGTCAAATGCCATCTTCAATCTTTTTGACTCCCGTTCATCTTTCATCCTTTCTTCAATACCCAATGTATCCAGGCTTTTCTCCTTCCTGATAGCTACAATTTTCAAACATTTAAAAGCAACGTTAATTGCCATCTTCCATCATTTTGAATCCCGTTCATCTTTTATCCTTTCTTCAATACCCAATGTATCCAGGCTTTTCTCCTTCCTGATAGCTACAATTTTCAAACATTTAAAGGCAACGTTAATTGCCATCTTCAATCATTTTGAATCCCGTTCATCTTTTATCCTTTCTTCAATACCCAATGTATCCAGGCTTTTTTCCTTCCTCATAGCTACAATTGTCAAACATTTAAATGCAACGTTAATTGCCATCTTCAATCATTTTGAATACCGTTCATCTTTTATCCTTTCTTCACTACCCAATATATCCAGGCTTTTCTCCTTCCTGATAGCTACAATTTTCAAACATTTAAAGGCAACGTTAATTGCCATCTTCAATCATTTTGAATCCCGTTCATCTTTTATCCTTTCTTCAATACCCAATGTATCCAGGCTTTTCTCCTTCCTGATAGCTACAATTTTCAAACATTTACAGGCAACGTTAATTGCCATCTTCAATCATTTTGAATCCCGTTCATCTTTTATCCTTTCTTCAATACCCAATGTATCCAGGCTTTTCTCCTTCCTGATAGCTACAATTTTCAAACATTTACAGGCAACGTTAATTGCCATCTTCAATCATTTTGAATCCCGTTCATCTTTTATCCTTTCTTCAATACCCAATGTATCCAGGCTTTTCTCCTTCCTGATAGCTACAATTTTCAAACATTTAAAGGCATCGTTAATTGCCATCTTCAATCATTTTGAATCCCGTTCATCTTTTATCCTTTCTTCAATACCCAATGTATCCAGGCTTTTCTCCTTCCTGATAGCTACAATTTTCAAACATTTAAAAGCAACGTTAATTGCTATCTTCCATCATTTTGAATCCCGTTCATCTTTTATCCTTTCTTCAATACCCAATGTATCCAGGCTTTTCTCCTTCCTGATAGCTACAATTTTCAAACATTTAAAAGCAACGTTAATTGCTATCTTCCATCATTTTGAATCCCGTACATCTTTTATCCTTTCTTCAATACCCAATGTATCCAGGCTTTTCTCCTTCCTCATAGCTACAATTTTCAAACATTTAAATGCAACGTTAATTGCCATCTTCAATCATTTTGAATACCGTTCATCTTTTATCCTTTCTTCAATACCCAATATATCCAGGCTTTTCTCCTTCCTGATAGCTACAATTTTCAAACATTTAAAGGCAACGTTAATTGCCATCTTCAATCATTTTGAATCCCGTTCATCTTTTATCCTTTCTTCAATACCCAATGTATCCAGGCTTTTCTCCTTCCTGATAGCTACAATTTTCAAACATTTAAAGGCATCGTTAATTGCCATCTTCAATCATTTTGAATCCCGTTCATCTTTTATCCTTTCTTCAATACCCAATGTATCCAGGCTTTTCTCCTTCCTGATAGCTACAATTGTCAAACATTTAAAGGCAACGTTAATTGCCATCTTCAATCATTTTGACTCCCGTTCATCTTTTATCCTTTCTTCAATACCCAATGTACCCAGGCTTTTCACTCTCACTGTAACCGCCTGCGCACAAGTTGTGTTCGCGGTCTCGCCTTTCTTAGGGGTGAGATGATTAAAAAAATAACAAAAATATGTAGTTTAGTTATATCTGAGATTTGTGCACCACATACACGCAGACACACGCTCGTACGCACATACACACACACACACACACACACGCACATTTCAAACTTTTTTACGAGGCACACTAATTTCTTTTCAACAATAAAAAGAAAGACGTTTACAAAATCATGTCAGTTAATTGCAATACGTGATACACGCTTTGGGCGATCATGTTTCGGAAGAGAAATGACTGACTGGACAGTAGATTATCCCGCAGTAGGTTGCCATTATTTTTGCGGTAGACTGGTTTGCATGCCAAGGCTATAGAACCAAATCTGTTCTGTTATTTAACCCATGACTGGAAGGAAGAGACGAATTAATACCTTTCCCAAGGGTGTTTTAGCGTAAGTGACTAGAAGGAATTCAACTGGATATCGAACTCACCTTTCCGATTTCTCGTTCTGAGCCGATATCCACTGTGCTACAACAAAGTCCAAAACACAGACACCGTCACTAACACTTCCAGCCAACATTAAACAAAATTCATAATAATGCCTTCCAACACTTTCTGAACATGCAAATAAATTAGTCACCCCTAATACTAGGACCATTACCACTACCTCCAGGACAATCAAAAATATAATTAGGAATAAAAATTAAGCAAACACCAATTCAAATGCCGGGATTAATGAAATAAACTGTTTTCAGTGCAAAAATGTTGGTTGGACATCACGCATCTACAAACATAAAAGAGGCTTGCGTTTGGACAAACGAATTAAGGCTTGTTTTACATCAAAACGATATCTTTCACTAATGCCACTCTAATTAAAAAAGAATATAATTATTTAAGGAAAACTGCATTGAAAACCTGATAATAACATTACTACTAACAATAAAACATTAAATAACGTCGTTATCTTTCTTAAAGAATCTAGTATATATCTACAACATATTGTGGATACTTAAAAAGGATTCAAATAAAATCACAATGTTGTGACACCGCGCCGCGCTGACCTAGATTCATGTCAGAAATATAGACAAACTTTGGTTCTGTTTGTTTCTTCTGAAGTTTTCGATAAATAATGGCGCTGCTCCACAAATCCTCGAAATGAATACAATATTTTTATTTTTATAGTTTATAGCTGATTTTTATTTATTATAATTAATAGGGGATTTTTTTAATTTAAAATCTTCATATTTAATGCGGGATTTTTATTTTTATAGTTTATAGCTGATTTTTATTTATTATAATTAATAGGGAATTTTTTAAATTTAAAATCTTCATATTTAATGCGGGATTTTTATTTTATAGTTTATAGCTGATTTTTATTTATTATAATTAATAGGGGATTTTTTTAATTTAAAATCTTCATATTTAATGCAGGATTTTTATTTTTATAGTTTATAGCTGATTTTTATTTATTATAATTAATAGGGGAACTTTTTTATTTAAAATCTTCATATTTATTGCGGGATTTTTATTTTTATAGTTTATAGCTGATTTTTATTTATTATAATTAATAGGAGATTTTTTAATTTAAAATCTTTATATTTAATGCGGGATTTTTATTTTTATAGTTTATAGCTGATTTTTATTTATTATAATTAATAGGGGATTTTTTAAATTTAAAATCTTTATATTTAATGCGGGAGTTATATTTTTATAGTTTATAGCTTGTTTTTATTTATTATAATTAATAGGGGATTTTTAAATTTAAAATCTTCATATTTAATGCGGGATTTTTATTTTCATAGTCTATATCTGATTTTTATTTATTATAATTAATAGGGGATTTTTTAAATTCAAAATCTTCATATTTAATGCGGGATTTTTATTTCTATAGTTTATAGCTGATTTTTATTTATTATAATTAATAGGGGATTTTTTTAATTTAAAATCTTCATATTTAATGCGGGATTTTTATTTTTATAGTTTATAGCTGATTTTTATTTATTATAATTAATAGGAGATTTTTTTAATTTAAAATCTTCATATTTAATGCGGGATTTTTATTTTTATAGTCTATAGCTGATTTTTATTTATTATAATTAATAGGGGATTTTTTTTAATTTAAAATCTTCATATTTAATGCGGGATTTTTATTTTTATAGTTTATTGCTGATTTTTATTTATTATAATTAATAGGGGATTTTTTTAAATTTAAAATATTCATATTTAATGCAGGATTTTTATTTTTATAGTTTATAGCTGATTTTTATTTATTATAATTAATAGGGGATCTTTTTTATTTAAAATCTTCATATTTAATGCGGGATTTTTATTTTTATAGTTTATAGCTGATTTTTATTTATTACTACTAATTTTATAAAAATTTAAAACAATTTAATATCCTCATTATTAATGAGGGATTTTAATTTTTCTAGTTTATAACTGTTTTATTTATTAACAGAAGAATTTTTTAAATTTAAAATCCTCATAATTAATGTGGAATTATAATTTTCATAGTTTATAGCTGTTTTATTTATTATAATTAATAAGGGATTTAAAAAAAATCATTTAAAATCCTAAAATTAATGCGCTATTTTTGTTTTCATTTTTATAATCGATACAGGATGCTATTTTAAACTTTTTATAATTTCTGCTGAAATTTATTCTTTATAACTTATACCGGATTTTTATTTTAATCTTCTTCAAAAACGAGTTCCACAGTTATACAAAGACAGAAAATGGTGCAAGACAAGGATGTGTCTCCTCACCAGATCTATTCAACCTATACAGCGAGACAATTCCGAGAGCCCTAGAAGTCATGCTAGGATTCGTCAATGGCGGCTACAATCTGAACAACATAAGATACGCAAATGATACAGTGCTGATAGCAGACACGGAAAGGAAACTACAATACTCCCTTCAGAAGGTATCTGAAGAAAGCAGAAAGAAAAGACTACATATAAACTATAAGAAAACTGAATGCATGGTATTAAGTAAAAAGAGGCGTACAAAATACCAACTACAGGCTGGAGATATTAAAATCAAGCAGGTACAGAAATTTAAATACCTGGAAATTGTTCTAACAGAGTACGGAAAGTGTGACACTGAGATCTGAAGACAAATTGGTATGGCCAAAGTGCATTCCAGAAGCTAAGTAGAGTATTGAGAGACAGGAAAATATTGCTGGAAACAAAGAAAAGAATATTGAATTGTTATGTGATTTCTGTTCTTCAATATGGCTGTGAATACTGGACAATCTCACCATATATGAATGGAAGACTTGAAGCAACAGAAATTTGGTTCTCCAGAAGGATGCTGAGGATAACATATTCCGAACATGTAAGGAACGATGAGGTCTTGGAGTGGATGGAAACGAAAGGAAAAGTAATACTTACCACCAGGAAAAGACAGCTGAAGTTCCTGGGACATGCAATGAGGAAAGGGGACTTGGAGAAACTGATACTCACAGGTTAGATAGAGGGAGAAAGAGTCGAGGAAAGCAACGCGTAGCATACTTGATAGACTTGAGCAAATGGATTATAGGGTGGGGTTTGGGAGGGGTAATAAGAAAAGGCGTGTTAAGGATATAGAAGGGCCACAGCATATAGAAGAAGAAGAATTAATGTTGGGTTTGTTTTCTTTTTTTAATTATTTTTATGATTAATATCGGATTTTATTATTTTTTATTTTTATGATTAATACAGGGTTTTATTTAAATAAAACCCCCATTTTTAATTTACTTTTTTAAAAAATTCTATTATGTCGGTTGTCGGCTTTTTTATTTTTATAATTTAAATACCAGATTTTTAATTTATCGGTTTTGTTTTCATTCTACTGGAGTTTTATGTGTTTGTATAATTAATCCAGAATATTACGTTTATTCATTTGAAAATTATCAAATATGTTTAGCAGAAAGCAAAACGTAATATTAATTTATTTTCGAAATAAACATGTCTTCATAAAAAACAAAAAATTCATTTCAGTCGATGTACTAATAATAGGTACAGTTTTTGGCTTGTGTGAAAGAAAGGGAAACAATGACTAAGCAGTTCTGGATCAAAAGAGGTGAGTTCACTTAGTGCTCCCCACTCCCGCCACTTCATCCGCCGGCGACTTCTTTGTATGACCTTAGGAGTAGTCATAACTGCTCCTTGGGTCAGACGGCATATAACTTCTGACTTGTTATTCGACACCTTGCGCAGAATAACAACGTCCTTAAGCAAAAAGAACTTCGCAAATATTAACACTACCATTTACAAGATGAACCCTTTGGGAGTAGGAAGAGGAGATAGGATTACATTTATTCAGTCCCCTTCTCTAATGTACACTCATATGAACGCTGGATAGGCACAACAACTTCGTTTCGTTTGATTATATAAAAAACGTTTCCTGACTTGTTGGCTGGTCGTGCTTTGTCTTTGGACAAGACATGGCATGAATCAGAGGTGAATCCATTTTCGAGGATTCCGTTACCCATCAATCTGTGCTGGCACGAGCACACACACATACACATACGCACGCAAAAAATAGATTGGTAAATTTTTGATTTGTTCCCCGAAGCACTTTACCCCGTCAAAACTTTCCAAAACTTCCTTAATTACGTTCAAATGTATATGCTGAACTCAAATCGATAATTGTTTATTGAAGAAACCTACCTTTTTTCCTGTTATCGACCAGAAAAAAGTCGGACTATATCACCCCTTACCACCGTTCTCATATCTGATTCACCGCTGAATGACGTGACGCGTAGGATAGTTATTTCGGCCTGTTTACTTCCTTGAGCAAATACTCCGCGATTTGTTTGGTTTCAGAACTCAGTTTCCGCGTAGTAATTGCAAAGAGGAAGTAAATTGATCGAAAAATCGGCAAATTACGCGTGAAGTCATTCTGAAGTGAATAACATTTTTTGAAGCGTGGTTACGGGGAGAGATTAACAGCGACATGAAATTCGATATTTTTCTGGTTGTAAACTTGAAAAAAGGTAGGTTTCGTCAATAAACAATTATCGATTTGCGTTCAACATTTACATTTGGACGAAAATAAGGATGTTTTGGAAAGATTTGAAAGAGTAAAGGTCTTCGGGAAACAAATAAAAAATTTACCAATAGATTTAAAAAATACCTCACACTTAATAAAAACAAAGTTTTTTAATTAAAAATCTTTATGTTATTATAAAAAGGAAGGGCCAAGATTTTTTCTTAATTTTTAATCTATTTTATAACATTGAAAATTTTGGTTAAAAAAATTTGTTTTTCTTACGTCTGCGGATGACCATAAATTTGAGTGTCCTTTTACGGTGCGAAACACATTAATTCGAAAATTCTTGGAGAAATAAAATAATTATCAGTGTTTAATGAAAATTATTTACAAATGAATAAAATTAATGTAGAATTCTTCTTTCTCCTTTTAGAAAATTTTAGTAAATCTTTTTAAGTCTTTTATGCCCAACCCATTATTTACTTGTATGAAAGTTCGAAAAATTAATGTTTCTAGGGCTTAATGTTTATTTTAATTATACGCAGAATTTGAGAATTTAAATGATTAATTTTTCTTTGTAAAACAAGACTCCCAGTTACCGAAAATCTGCTCTTGATCGTTAATTAGAAAAGCTTTTAATTGCTTTTATAAATATAATATCTTATTATAAAGTTCCTAAAATACAATAAAACATTAGATTAATTAGAATATTGTTCAATTTTTAAAAAATTACTGGGTAGTTAAAAGATGCTTACATTATATTTGTTAAATAATTTTTACAGGTATGTCCCTCGCAGAAAAAAATTGCAACCACAATTTATAGAGATAGTTGTCAACACCTCCTAAAAAGGCCTACCTTCGTGTTAAAAGTGATTTTTTTTTTGTTTTTTTTTTTGCGATTTTTTAAACTAAAAGTGGGCTTGTTTTAAATCAGATTAATTAAACTTTAAATCAGCTAATTTTCATCAAATTACGTTTTAAAAACGTATATTTATCTTTGAAAGACTTTTTACTACAGAGAATTATGTTGTATGAGAGATCCTTTCCAATATAGACGATTTTATCGGTTTTACTGATAATCAGAAAAAATAATATCCACCAATTTTCATTCGGTTTGAAATACAAATTTTTTGGTATATAGGAAATGTTGGAATATAGAAGACGATTTGAGAGAAATAGCAAAAAAAAAAAAAAAATCAATTAAAAGCTACAAAAGAACAAAAAGATGTGGAGGATATGATCGCCTACGTTCTGAAGGGAAATGCTACATAAAAGAGAAGGTTTAAAATGAATTAACAAAAGGAAAAAGAAACTGTAGTGATAGCAACAAATAAATCACTAAATAACCTTAGTAATAAGGATGTGCGTTGTGGAACAATGGATATCGGCTCGGAAAAAGAAATCGGGGAGCAGAGTTCGAATTCCAGTTGAATCCCTTGCATTCACTTCCGCGTAAATACCCTTGGGAAAGGTATTAGTTTGTCTCTTCCCTCCAGTTATGGGTTAAATAACAGGAAAGAGTAGGTTCTATAGCCTTGGCTGGCAACCAGTCTACTGCAGAATGTAATGGTCATCTACTGTGGGATAATCTTCTGTCCAGTCAGTCATGTCTCTTTCGAGACATGATCGCCCAAGCAGGTATCACGTATGGCACTTAACTGATTGACTGACTAGATATGAAACCACAATAATAATAAAAGGTAAATAATAAAATGACTTTAAGATAAAAACGAACAATATATAAAGAAAAAGTAAGAATTTAGTGCTTTTTAATTTTCAATTCAATCATTGTTCAATGGCAATGCTTTAAGACATTTGCCAAATCATTGATAAAACGAACATATGCCATAAAAAAGTGCTATTATTGCTTACTGTACATTCGTTAGTTTGAATTGAGAATTTTAAATTTCGATTGTCAACCCGAACTGAAGGCAATGATTCAAACTGTGGTTTCATTTTCAGAAAGTGAACATTCTAGCCACTCGCCATGCACCCATTGTGACATTAATGCTATCAAAAATCACCCATGTCTATTGAACAGGTTAAGAGGCTCATCCCTTGTTCCCTGTTTAGGATGTGGTTTTTCAGCTTTCTCTTTTTCAATCTTCTCACTTTGGTTTCTTTTTTTTTTTCTTCAATTGGAGTAGATAGATCTATCTATCGCCCGGTTCACACTCCACCCACGTCTATTGAACAGGTTACGAGGCTCATCCCTTGTTCCCTGTTTAGGATGTGGTTTCCGGCTTTCTCTTTTCCAATCTTCTCACTTTGGTTTCTTTTTTTTTTTTCCTATTGGAGTAGATAGATCTATCTATCGCCCGGTTCACACTCCGCCCGCGTCTATTGAACAGGTTAAGAGACTCATCCCTTGTTCCCTGTTTAGGATGTGGTTTCCGGCTTTCTCTTTTCCAATCTTCTCACTTTGGTTTCTTTTTTTTTTTCAATTGGAGTAGATAGATCTATCTATCTATCGCCCGGTTCACACTCCACCCACGTCTATTGAACAGGTTAAGAGGCTCATCCCTTGTTCCCTGTTTAGGATGTGGTTTCTGGCTTTCTCTTTTCCAATCTTTTCACTATTACGTAGCCCTCTGCACATCAGTGGCGTTACCACCTTGCTCGGGGTGATACGATTAAAAAAAAATCATTGCTCAGTAGCAATACTTTTAAGACGTTTGTCAAATCTTTCCGCAACACAGTTTTCATGAGAATTTCAAAGGAAGGCTTAATAAGATTTTCAGCAAGTGTATGTGTACTTCCAGTTTTTGCAATTACTTATCTCATGAGATGCAGTCAAGCCGTTTTCATATTTTTGCAGTTTTTTTTTTCAAATATGATTAAAGAACATTTCATTTATAAAAGTTTTTTCTTTAAATTTTCAAAATAAGCAATGCGTTTGTTAATTTTCTCAGTATGTTTTCTTTTTAAACGCTCTAAAACCTTGACAGTTGCATCGCTTCATTAGAACGTGTTGCAAATAAAACACATAGGTTGCCTTTAGTTAAAGAATGCGGAAAGAAAGGACTATATATAAACCACAAGAAAACTGAATGCACGGTCATCAGTAAAAAGAGGAGTCCAAAATACAATCTACAGGCCGGGAATGCTAAAATTAAAGAAAACAAGGAAAGGAAACTACAAGACCTACAAGAAGTATTAAAGAAAGCGGAAAGAAAGGACTACATATAAACTACAAGAAAACTGAATGCACGCTCATCAGGAAAAAGAGGAGTCCAAAATACCAACTACATACTGGGGATACTAAAATCAAGCAGGTATAAAAATTTAAATACCTGGAAAGTGTTGTGTGGTGATACCGAGCAAAAGCGATGGACCGGATGTTTGCGCTACACGACCAAAAAGCAAATGACCACAAGTCGTCGCTGCGCCGTCGGCTCCGCGCAGATGTTCCAGTTGAAAACTAAAAATTAATTAAATATTAAGTTTCCAGTTCGCGAGCCTACGCGAATTTTATTTATCAGCCAATGGGAAGCCCAGAACCAAATACAAGTGTGAAATCCCAAATGAGCTGCTGTGATCCAAAAAGAAGAAATAAAAAGCGGATACAGAAAGCATCGCCAGGCAGTCCGACTCGAGGAGAAGAGAGTAATTAGTACCTTACTTGACCGAAGTCAAGAGGCTTACTACGCTTGCCTCCCTTTCCTCTTTCCTTCTTCCCTGCCTCAAAAACTACTTACGGACCTAAGGAGCGAATACATCAAAGACATTCCTTACTTACACGCTCCCAAATTCCTAAGCATTAATTCTCTTTCAGCATTTTATTGCCATGAACATTTTACCCTTCGTTGGACCTATACTTCATGTATTACTTCAATTGTAAAAACATTAATTGATATGTGTTATATATAAAATGTTACTTTTCTACTCAAATTGCTTTTCTTGATTTATAATCATTTTATGACTTATAGCGGGCTATCTACAACAAGGCCAAATTCCGTTAACCTGCAACTGTATACAACTACCCTTCACTAGAACGGACTCTCCACTACTAACAGAAAAGAATAGATAAGCAACCAACTATAGTTGTAACAGGGGACGGAAAGTGCAACACTGAGATCCGAAGGCTAATTAGAATGGTCAAGAATGCATTCCAGAAGCTGAGTAGAGTATTGAGAGACAGAAAAAATTCGCTGGAAACAAAGAAGAGTGTACTCAATTGTTATGTGATGTCTGTCCTTCAGTATGGCAGCGAATACTGGACAATCTCATCAAAGATGAGGGCAAGACTGGAAGCAACTGAAATTTGGTTTTACAGAGGGATGCTGAGGATACCCTGTGAGCAACGACGAGGCTTTAGAGAGGATGGACACAAAAAGGAAACTGATAAATAACATAAGGAAAAGACAGTTGAAGTTTCTGGGACATGTAACGAACGAGCATGGAGGGCTTGGAGAATCTGATACTCACAGGACGGATAGCAAGAAGAAAAGACATAGGAAAGCAACGTGTAACATACTTGATGGACTTTATGACAGAGTAGGTTTGGTAGGGGTAACAGGAGAAGTGGTGTTAAGAATTATAATAGATAGGGAGATATGGACGGTCATTATCGCTTACGTCCTGAAGGAACACGACACAAAGAAAAAGGCTGCCTTTGATCAAACGGGTTTTATGCAAAGCCACAGGTCAAATACTGTTCTGTATACTGTCTACATTTTATTTTGCTACTCATCAATAATTGGGATAACACGCCATCAGAAAAAATATAAATAAAGTGATTAAATATAATTTGTTTAATCTTTAAAATTAATATAAATAAGCTCAATAAAATATGTTTTTTAATTTTTTATATTAAATTTTTTTTATTCCCAAATGTTTTATGAATAAAAATAATTTATGAATCATTATAGTATATATATAAATAAAAAGAGTAAAAAAATACTTTCATAATTTTGCTTCATTTTTTAAAAATTAAAACTTTTCATTATTTTAATCATGTTAAAGCTCAAAAATACAAAAATAAATAAATAAAACAAAACAAAACAAAACAAAACGAATTTGAAAATTCAAAAAAGTAAAGTTGTCTTGGTGCCGCGGTGGCAGTGCTGGGTTGTATACAGAAACAATATTTCTAAAAGTTATTGTCACTAACACTTGATCTAATTGTGAACATTATCACAATGACTATACCAATAATTATGAACATTATCACAATGACTATACCAATAATTATGAACATTATCGCAATGACTATACCAATAATTATGAACATTATCGCAATGACTATACCAATAATTATGAACATTATCGCAATGACTATACCAATAATTATGAACATTATCGCAATGACTATACCAATAATTATGAACATTATCACAATGACTATACCAATAATTATGAACATTATCGCAATGACTATACCAATAATTATGAACATTATCACAATGACTATACCAATAATTATGAACATTATCGCAATGATTATACCAATAATTATGAACATTATCGCAATGACTATACCAATAATTATGAACATTATCACAATGACTATACCAATAATTATGAACATTATCGCAATGATTATACCAATAATTATGAACATTATCACAATGACTATACCAATAATTATGAACATTATCGCAATGACTATACCAATAATTATGAACATTATCGCAATGACTATACCAATAATTATAAACATTATCGCAATGACTATACCAATAATTATGAACATTATCACAATGACTATACCAATAATTATGAACATTATCGCAATGACTATACCAATAATTATGAACATTATCACAATGACTATACCAATAATTATGAACATTATCGCAATGATTATACCAATAATTATGAACATTATCGCAATGACTATACCAATAATTATGAACATTATCACAATGACTATACCAATAATTATGAACATTATCACAATGACTATACCAATAATTGTGAACATTATCACAATGACTATACCAATAATTATGAACATTATCACAATGACTATACCAATAATTATGAACATTATCACAATGACTATACCAATAATTATGAACATTATCGCAATGACTATACCAATAATTATGAACATTATCACAATGACTATACCAATAATTGTGAACATTATCACAATGACTATACCAATAATTATGAACATTATCACAATGACTATACCAATAATTATGAACATTATCACAATGACTATACCAATATAAATTGGTAATCATCTACTTCTCCCGATTGCTGTTCAAACATTGCAGTATAATGTGCAAGTCGGTGAGTGATCACTGAACAGACGACACTTGCGAACAGATACTGAACAAAATGTTTCAAAATAGTTCAGTTGAAACATTTAGAGATGTGTAACTGCTTTACGAAAAAAAAAAAAGAAGTATTTCTGCCAGACAGTGGCGATTGTACGGGATGGGGATGGCAGAAATGGGCCCAAATCCCCGCCCACGAATTGTGGCCGGACTATCGGTTCCTTCTATCACTTTTATAAGCTTTAAAAATTTATGAAACTGATCAGTCTCTGATTTTGATTAGTCATTCCATTTGAGGTCCGCCGAAAGTGTAAGGCCAAGGAGGCGTAGTATTTTACTCTCGGGGAGGCTAGCCTGCCCCATGCTAATGGGAAGTAGATGCGATTGTCTATGGTGGTTAGTTGATAACAGCTTCGTTTTAGAAGCATTGAAATTTATTAACCATTTCCTACCCCAGGCCACTACGGATTGGAGGTCCTTTTCAAGCACGGCAGCGAGGTTCGCTTTGTCGCCCACACCTGGTTTTTGATCGATGTACATATACAAATCTACCATCCGCCCGTGTATTGAATATTGCTGCCATATCTGGTCGGGTGCCCCTGCTGCTCTCCTTGGGCTTCTTGACAAAATACAAAGGAGGATCTGTAACGTGGTTGATACTGACTTGGCAGACCGGCTGCAACCACTCTCTCACCGGCGTGATATGGCTTCCCTGTGCCTCTTCTACAAGTACTTTCATGGCTTCTGCTCCGATGAACTTAGAGCACTGGTGCCGCCTAAGCAGGAATTTACGCGAGATACTAGATTAGCAACTAGGTCCCACCCTTTTACAGTTAAACAGATAAGATGTAACCGTAAATTCTACTCCAACAGCTTCTTTTCTCGCGCTTCCCGCCTGTGGAACTCCCTTCCACAAGTCTGCTTTCCCGACAGCTACAACCTTCAGGTGTTTATATATAGGGTCAATAGACACCTCCTATCACTCTAACTCCCAATTATTCTCAGAACACTCTCATCTACCCAACCCTCATTCTCGGTATCCTTACCCGCTTATCATCCACCCTCTGACATTTCCTATATTTAACCATTCTCGGTATCCCCACCCGCCTATCACCCACCCTCTGACATTTCCTATATTTAATCATCCTTTCTCCACTCTATGTAGCCCCCTGCGCAGTAGTGGCAGTGACATGCCTTGCACGGGGTGAAACGCTTATAAAAAAAAATTGATCTTGAGCACTTTTTCTCTGCGTTTTCTTTTTCATTTAGAAAAGAAAAAGACACACATAGAGTTTTGAAGATAAATCACTTTGTTCCGTTAATATGGACGTTAGTCTTAATCCTTTGGTTTGGTTTTGAAATTAACCACTCTTGTGTTCCAACAGCTCGAGAGTGGAAAAGAGGGCAAGAATAGATTAGAACTCCACTACTATGAATGAGAAATTATTCCGTTTAATTTAGTGAACTAACATACTTATACTCAAATTCATTCCTAAGTTGTGTATACGTTAGTGGTGTAGTATGAAAATGAAGACGTTATCTGAGTTTGCCCCCTCCTAAGCCCCTAAGTTGCTCCTTAACTTTCAGAGTTCCACAATCGTCACTGCTGCCAGACGCAGTATGGTGAGCTGCCATTAAATATAATTTCTTATGTCCATAAAGAGTTAAAGACTTAATTTCATAAACATATGAAAAAGCATAAATTTAGAAACGTTTAATAAAACTAACTTGTAATTCTTATTTACGAATGTCTCCACTTTCTATAAAAGAAAAGAACCTGTTTTTTTTTTTTTTTAAGATTTTCTCCCCCTTCAGAGATACAATCACCCACGAGGTGCGATATGGCCCCTTTCAGAATGCCTGGTCTAGATAGTTATGTGATAAATATGAGTAGACTGTGATAGATAGATAGATAGATAGATAGATAGATAGATCGATCGATCAATACTAGTTCCGTTACTAAGAAATTTGCTTTACTATGTTGTGCTAGACAATTTTTTTTTTTTTATCTCCGGAATCTATCTTACATATCTATAATTCTACCATTCGTCCATTTTTAGAATATTGCTGCCACATATGGTCCGGAAATCCTGCTATATATTTAGAGATTCTTGATAAAATTCAGAGAAGAATCAATAATATTACTGGCCCTGACTTGGTTTCTCTGCATCGTTAACTTTCCCACTACATTTCTATAAATACTTTCATAGTATTTGTTCTGATGTGAATGTGCGTGCGTTGATATCGGCTCCGAATGAGAAACCAGGAAGCCGAGTTCGTATTCTACTTGAATTCGTTGCATTCACTTACGCGCAACTATCCTTGGGGAAGATATTAATCCACCCCCTCCAGCTATGGGTTAAACAGTAAGACAGATTAGATTCTGTAGCCTTGGTTGGTTCCATTGACTTGACTCAAAGAATTGTGAGTTCAATACCAGGCAACAACACTGGTGAACAAATAACTTAGAGAGTTGAGTTGAAGGGAGATAACTGCATGGCTATCAGAAGTAGCATCGCACATGGAGTGAGAATGATATACGCCAGTCATCTTAATAAAGGGTTCAGTTCTAAATTCCTAACACTTGTAGAAGGCTGGAGCGTACAACGGCCGAAACGTCGTAAACAGGACAGTAAAGATTAGGACAATAGTCCGAATAATGTAAATAGTGTGAATCTTTTACTGTTCTCACTTCTTAATAATGTTTATCTTTTCTTTATTCTTTTACATTTCGGCTACAACCTCCAGGAGTTTAAAGGCAATGTCTTATCTCTCTTATCCACTTGACTCCAATTCTTTCTACATCACCCCGTTACCTTCACACCTGTTTTCACATCCTTCTCTTGCCCTTTCTCTGACCCCCTGTAACTGGTTCGTCTTTCTTTTTACTCTCCTCCTATCTAAACTTTTACTCTTATGTAGCCCCCTGCACAACAGTGGCGTTACCGCCTTGCTTGGGGTGAAACGATTAAAAAAACAACTTGAGATTGCATTTATTTAAATAATAAACACAATATATCTTACGTAGGTTACACAAAACCACTCTTACCAGCAGGCTTACATGTCATTTATCCAAACAAAGTGCTATTAAACAACATATTAACAAGTACTACAACCAATGTACCATGACCCCAATCTATGATATGCAATATAGGTGAACAATTCAACTAAAAAATTTGAAAAAATACAATGTATCTAAATACAAATTCGAAACATGTAATAGATCATTCAATCTTAAATAAATCAACAGTTTTGTGTCAATTTCAGATTTTTCTTGCTGACATTCTCCATGTCAAGTCCCAAGTTCAGAAGCTGTTATCGCTCTTTCCAGTATTAATGGGTGCTTGCTTCCTAAACTTTTATTTGAAATAGTGAAGAATGTCACTATAATTTTCTGAAACATTATCTTAGGAAAAATAGCTGATTTAAAGTTTAATTAAACTGATTTGAAACAAATATTATTTACTTTTCTATTCACTCTCCTCTTGTCTAAACTTTTGCTTTTATGTAGATCCCTGCGAGTCAGTGGCGATACCGCCTTGCTTGGGGTGAAACGATACAAAAAAAATCAGTAGTTCCCTGTGTATTAGTGTATTTACTGCCTCGAATGGGGTGAAATGATAAAAATGAAAGCACCCCAACTCCTGTTATGAAATGTATTTTTTAACTGTATATGTATTTAGGGGTGCGTTTGTTGCATAGTTTCCCAATGTATTGCGGGAAGAGGAATTGTAATGACGGTGGGGGTGAAAGTGTCACGTTGATAGAATTGCCAACATTATTTCCTTTTTTTTTTTATTTCATTCCGTTCAAATGTGATTATCATTTGAAAGAGGTGCAGCGGAAAAAGGAAATCATGAAAATTCGGTACAAGAATAAAGGAAACAATTATGCTCGGACGAATAGACAAACTTTAATCACAGAAATGACAAAAGTTGAAAAATTGCCGATTTAATTCAATGAGTGACCGATTGCTTCCGAGCTGCTCGACTTGTTCCTCTGTTAACCACACTTTAAATAGGTCTGTTTAATTTTTTTTTATTTTTTAATCAAAACCCCAAGCAAGGCGGTAAGGCCACTGGTGTGCAGGGGGCTACATAAGAGTGAATAGATTGGAAAAGAGAAAGCCGGAAACCACATCCTAAACAGGGAACAAGGGATGAGCCTAAAAAAAAAAAGAAGGAATTATCAAAATGGTTATACGCTGATAAATAACGTTCTTTTTACATAGTGATGATTCTTTTTAAACATAGATACGTTATATTCTTTTTAGTTTAATTTGGGGGAGGGCACAAGTAGAGGGCATTCAACGAGAATCGAATTCCCTACAACGGCAATCGTTTTTGAGAATTGGACGCTGGCGAATATGAAGCAATGTGTTGAATTTATCAGCCAGTCAGTCAGTCAAGTGCCATACGTGATAGACGCTTAGACGATCATGTCTCTTTCAATTGATGACTGACTAGGCAAAGAATTTCCCTCAGTAGGTTGCCATTTCTTTCTGTGGTAGACTCAATGATTTTCTATTGATTTGTATTAACCTTTTTCATTTTCAATTGGTAAATATAGTCTTCACTTTATAACCAAGCGTCTACAAGACTTTGGAATATGTTAAAATATTTTCATAAATCATCATAATTAAAAAACAAAAATGAATACAATTATTTTTAAATTTAATAATTAATCGAAAAAAATTTTCTTCAGATTATAATGTCTGAAATTTATATTTTTTATTGAAGCAATTAAAAGATTATCTAATTAAATAATGTCATAGTTTTATTGCATTTTTAATTTACTATTCGGAACAGGTTTTCGGTAAAAATGGATAAATGGTTAAAAAAAAACAAAAACATCCTGGCCCGACACAGTGATCCAACCTTCCTAGCAGTGGATTTAGCTATTGACTCAATGTAATGGTTCCACTTGAGATCAGAAGAGAGGGTAAGGCCGAGGAGGCGCAGTGTATTGCTCTCAGGGAGTCTCGCTTGGTCCATGCTTGCAGAGTCATAGATTATTACATATGTACACATGGATTCAGATTGTCTTTAGATGTGGAATCATAGATTATTACAAGTAGTGTTAGACTCTCTTCAGATGTAGGGTCATCAGATTATTACATAAGATGTTATATATCGTCTTTAGATGTGGAGTCATAGATTGTTGCATATGGTGTCATAGATTGTCTTTTGATGCGGAGTTATAGATTATAACATATGGAGTCATATTGTCTTCATATGTGGAGTCACAGATTATTACATATAGTGTCACAAATTGTCTTTAGATGTGGTGTCAAGTTACAACAATGAAATCTACATTAAGAAGACGAAACATGTGTCATTTGAATTTTATTGCAACTGTATCGTTTAGAAATTAGATTTTAAACTAATTGCAATTTATTTTGTAATGTTTTTTTTTAATATTTATTTATGTATTTCATTTTCCCATCAAGGCATGTGTCTCCTACATTGTTTCGGTATTAATTTAGTAATAACAGGTAATAAAGTGAAATTGTCGATGTTAATCATAGAAGACTCGTAGATCGTTGCATTTTCAATACATCGCCGTCTGTGTAAATTAGGATTTTTATTAAAAGCGAATTTTACAGGTCAACATTCTGATCACGAAGTTTCCGGTGGCATACAAGTGCATTGGGTGTATTGTTTAATTTAAAATCTCAAACACTACATTCCAACGCGACCTATTATCTCTGGTATAGGCAGTGCTTAACGCAAATTAGCAAAAAATTTAAAACTTCTTTTAGGCACAATCATCCCTTCACACCTTAAAAATCCCCGTGATCTTATGAACAAAATGAAAAACGTAATTATGAAAAATAATAACCTGGCAAACTCAGATGCTAAATTCTTATAAACGGACATAACAGCCGATAAATTTTGAAATATTCTAAGACTCTACCTGAAAAAAAAAAGTAAATCAATAAATATCGCCCCATCAATCAACAAACGAATGCTTGTCCGAATCTAGTTTTAAAAAATGCCACAAGAATGGAAGAAACGGAACATGGTTTGCACAGAGGGAACAAAAATCCAGCGAACAAAAATTCAGCCCCAACAAATGCAAACGAAATTCCAATCGCATATAAATAAATTGAAAATTCAAGGAACTTTTGATACAAATTGTATTTTTAAATTGAGATTTTCTTCACATAAACTCAGTTATTATGTAGGTATCTCCACTTTTTTTTTCTGAAAAACAGCATAGCATGACTATTTTCTGGCAAAAACAGATTGAATTGGAAATTCTTACAAAAACTAATTAATTGTCAGATTTTAACAAAACTTTCAGAATTTATTCACAAATTCAATTTTTTTTTTTAGAAAATCTTGGTAAAAATATCTTTTTGTCGTATATATTGCCCCACTTTCATAAAATTCGAGAAATTAAATTTCTATTTTTTTTTTATAAGCGTTTCACCCCGAACAAGGCATGTCACTGCCACTACTGCGCAGGGGGCTACATAGAATGGAGAAAGGATGATTAAATACAGGAAATGTCAGAGTGTGGGTGATAGGTGGGTAGGGATACCGAGAATGGTTAAATATAGGAAATGTCAGAGGGTGGGTGATAGGCGGATAAGGATACCGAGAATGAGGGTTGGGTAGATGAGAGTGTTCTGAGAATAATTGGGAGTTAGAGTGATAGGAGGTGTCTATTGACCCTACATTTAAACACCTGGAGATTGTAGCTGTCGGGAAAGCAGACTTGTGGAAGGGAGTTCCACAGGCGGGAAGCGCGAGAAAAGAAGCTGTTGGAGTAGAATTTACGGTTACAACTTATCTGTTTAACTGTAAAAGGGTGGGACCTAGTTGCTAATCTAGTATCTCGTGTAAATTCCTGCTTAGGCGGCACCAGTGCTCTAAGTTCAAAACCTTTTAATGGAAATGTAAATAATCATTATTTTTTATTTTTATTTTTTTTACTATTAACCATTTTCCGAAAATCTGCTCGGAATCGTAAAACAAAAAATGCAATAAAAATATGACATTATTTAATTAGAGAAACTTTTAATTGCTTTTATAAATAAGTTTTATTAAGTCCGCGATTATCTTAAGAAAAAGAAAATTTCGATGAATAATGAATTTTTACAAGAATCTTTTCAAATAAAGCCATTAGCTTCCTTTTTTTTATAATCATTTCACCCCAAGCAAAGCAAGAGCGACACCGGTGCGCAGGAGGTAAGAGAAAAATATAAGGTACGGAGGTTGTCGAAGAAAAGATAAAAGATGGATGGCAATCTTCTTCTATGTGCCTTGTTCTTTCAGAACGTAGGTAATCATGCCTTTCCACGTCTTCCTATCTCTGGTAGTTCTTAGCACGCTTTCTCCTGTACATTACGCAAACCCCGTTCTGTCATCCACCTGCTCAGGCTCTTCAAATATGTTATCCGCTGCTTTCCTCTGTCTCTTTTCCCTTCTATCTGACCTGTGAGTATCAGGTTCTCCAAGCCCCACTTCCTCATTGCATGTCCCAGGAACTTTAGCTGTTTCTTCCTGATGCTCAGTATTAATTTCCGTTTCGTTTCCATTCTTTCCAAAACCTCACCATCGTTCACATGCTCAATCCATGATATCCGCAGCATCCTTCTGTAGGACCACATTTCAGTTGCTTCAAGTATTTACTTCAACTTTGAGGATATTGTCTAGCATTCACTGCCATATTGAAGAACTGACATCACATAGCAATCAAGTACTCTTTTCTTTCTTTCTAGTGAAAGTTTCCTGTCTCTTAATAGTCTACTCAAATTCTGGAACGCGTCCTTCGCCATACCAATTCGTCTTCGGACCTCTGTGTCACACTTTCCGTCTTCTGTTAGAACACTTCCCAGGTAATTAAATTTTTGTACCTACTAGATTTTAGAATCCCCACCTGTATTTGGCCTTTTGGGCTGCTCTTATGCAACACAGAAAGAAGAAAAATGTCCAAAACTCAATAAAAATGAAATTTTTCCATCAAAATATTATTATTAAAAAAAAAGATCAAAGTACCTTTTAATTATTTAAAAAGATTTTTTAATTCTTTCAAGTACGTTAAAAAAATCACAGTAAAAATTTTGTTTTTATATTCGTGAGTGTGTAGCCAAATCGTTACGAGAGTTTTACAATGCAATATTACGTAACTCAGTTTTTTTCCGTGACAAACACATTAACTTGGAAATTCTTGCAAAAATCAAATAATTGTGGGATTTTACTGAAACTTTCAGGAATTATTCACAAATGAATTAAATTATTTTGAAATAATTGATAAAAATATTTTTTTTTACATCTGTTACCCACCCCACCATGTAAATTCATGAAATTTCAAGAAATTAATTTTTGTAAGCAAAATTGGTTTTATTAGATAAACAGAGGATTCCGTAAGGAATGTAAATCTATTTTTTTTCTCAACTTTTTGGCCCCTCATTACGAAAATCTGCTTTCAATAGTAAAACTATAACATCATCAATTTGATAATCTTTTAATTGATTTGATAAATAATATAAATTAAGGACATTATAATCTGAAGAAACTGTTTTTCTGATTAATAATGAAATTTTAAAAGAATTATTTTCATTTTTTCAATTCATAAAGATTCAAAATATGTTTTAAAATATTTCAAAGATTTGTAGACGTTATGTTATAAAGTGTTGGGGCTCACCCCTTTTTGGATACAAGAATGAACTTGCCAATGTGTACATATAATCCTGCCTATACAGAGAACAGCAGTGATTATCAGAGTTGAAGTTGAGTAGTTGTACATCCGCTTAGTTGGTTATTAAGTTGATGCATATTAAGTTAGAGTTGTTTGAATATAGACTCATTACTCAGACATATTTCTTCACTACAAGACTGTATATATTGATTCCTACTAACAGTATTCCTAGTATTCCTGAATTGACTGTGTTCCAGTTTGTATATTTTTGTTCAATATAACTTACATTTTCTATCTCCATCTCTGATTTTGTTACTTATTATTTTGTGTGGTTTCTCAACAAGAATCCACAACAAATTGGCGACGAAGGATTCGAACAAGCTCACGCGGAGGAAAAATACGTTTTTTCCAGTCGCCAAAAAGAAATTGGCGACAAAAGAACGCGAACTCACGTATAACACCAAGGAACAACAAATTAGCGTTGAGGATTTCGAAACTCACATACAGGAAGTCGCCAACAACAAATTGGCGAAGTACACAAGTCGCACAACAAATTTGCGACGAACATACCTTCACGTATACCCTGAATCACCTGAACAAAGTTCATTACGAGGATTTGAACAACAAGTCGACCACAAATATTTGGTGACACTATCACAGAGGGATAGACGAAAAGAAAAAAAAAGAACTGTCGAAATTAATTGCTAGAAAGCAATAGTTAAAAAATCCAAACCCTTCATGGAATCGAAACAGCAAATTATGAAGGACTTCCAGAAAGAATACTGGAAATTATTAAGAGAAGCAAAGAAAGATATATGGAAATGCAAAAAAGACAAATGGAAATACAAAAGGAAAATGAAGAAAGCCAATCACAATTGCAAGAACTATTATTAAAATTCACAAATACAGCACTGAAAAGGAACACGGAAAAGGAGGAGACGTTTTCGCAAGAGGCTGTGTGGAACGCTATTGAAACTTTTAAATACTCAATTGAAGAAGACAAAAATTTTGGAGAATACTACAGGCGATATGAAGATATTTTTTAATATCGACTGCCAGCACTGGAGTGAAAAGAAAAAACTAAGGCTTTTATTAAAAAAATTAGGTACGGACGAACACACTAAGTTCGTAGATTATATTCTTCCAAAAAAGACCAACGATGTAACGTTCGACGAGACAGTGACAGGCCTCACAGAGCTGTTTAGTCCCAAAATCTCCTTGTTCCATAAAAGGTTGAAATGCCTTATTCTCAGAAAACACAAGAACGAGAACTATTCTACATTCGTAGCTATCGACAACAAACACTGTGGCGATTTCAAATTAGCAGAGCTTACCCCAGACAACTTCAAGTGTCTTATATTTATCCAAGGACTAGTTGCTGCTAAAGACAGTGAAATGAGGAAACGACTGCTGACGAAACTTCAAAACGAGCCAGGTCTAGCACTACCAAACTGTCAGAGGATTGCCAGAAATGCCTCAGTATAAAGAAAGATAGCAAGGACAACGAAGAGTCAGGAATCGCGCACATTCGTAAGATAAAAAGAAATTTACGTTTTGTACCCTTCCTAAAAGCAAAACAAGATTATAATGACAAAGAAAACAGATACAAAACTACTAATGACAGGAATCTAATAAAAAACAACCCCCCCGCTTCTGCATGTTACAGATGTGGTGGATGGCATTGGTTTAAAGATTGTCATTTCAAGTACAAAAATTGCCGAGCGTGGTAAGATGTGCCACAAAGCAACGGTATGCAGAAACAAAAACCAACCTAGTAGGGTATGATCTACTAGAGTGGAGGATGAAAACATAAGAAAATATGTAGAACTGGAAATATTGAACAAGGAGATCAAATTGCAATTGGATTTACAAATTTACAAACATGGCGGAAGTTGAACAGGCCGACCATGTTATACAATCAAAAAATTGCTAAATCGATAACAGGAAAAAGAATGAAATTGCAAGGCGAAATTATCGTAAACGTGAAATTTCAAGGAAAAACCAAAAAGCTAAAAATATATGTGACGAAAAACAAACATAACCTGGTAGGAGCGGACTGGATGCAGAAATTTAATGTATGGGATTTACCCATTAACTCGTGTTGTATAAAAAGAAAAAGCGTGACGACGGAAACTTCAGAATTGAAAAAAAATAGATATTCTCAAGCAGTAACAAATTCACAACAGAAATCGCGCAAAAGAAGAATATGCAACCTGTATTTTTTACACCGATTGTTACAGGAAAAGCATCCAAACCAGGCGAACAAGTGAGACACATCAACCAATGAAGGAATGAAGAGCCAAGCTCGTCATTCTCAGAAAACGTTGTCGCAATGAAAAAAGAAATATTTTGGAAGCCGTTGAGAATATTATATCCCAATCGAAAAAAATCTCCTCCCAAAAAAGAAGCTAGGGAGGGGGTGTAAGGGATCACATCTTTTTGGACATCAGAATAGACTCGCCGATGTGTACATATAATCCTGCCTATACAGAGAACGGCAGTGATTGCCACAGAGATTTTTCTCGCTGCGGCGGCATTTCTCACTGTCAGCTCTCTGCATTCGGGCAGAGGGCGCTCTCTGCTTCCGAGCAGAGAGCACTAACCCAGTCGTGGTTCCGCCGAAGAGTAGAAGCACGACTCGGGAAAAATAGACAGGTATTTTTTGGCCGGGCCATATAGCCCGGAAATTCCCACTCATAACTGACCATGTGTCTCATGTTGCCCTTAGTGGGAGAGACAACTAAATATAGTAATTGTCAGAGTTGGAGTTGAGTAGTTCAGCCGCTTCGATGGTCAGTAAGTTGATGCATATTAAGTTGGAGTTGTTTTGGATATAGACTCATTACCCGGACATACTTCTTTACGACAAGACTGTTATATTGATTCCTACTAACAGTATCCCTAGTATTCCTGAATTGACTAACCCGTGTTCCAGTTCGTATATTTTTGTTCAATACAACTTACATTTTCTATCTCCATCTCTGCTTTTGTTATTTATTATTTTGTGTGGTTTCTCAACAAGAATCTACAACATTAATTGAAGACTATATTTACTAATCGAAAATTGAAAGGTTTAATACAAATCATCGGGCTATCGTATTTTTAAAATGATTTTTAATTTTTTTGTGTATTTGAATATTTTTATATGGTACATTAAAAGGTCATGTGTTTCACGGTTTCTTCTTATAGGAAGTAAAAAAATTGAACAATTTTGTCAATTCCGGTTGCCATACACTTTTCTTATCTCGCATCTGTGAAGCTGTCATCACATGCAAAATACGGGGAAAAGATCAGAAAGCTCAACTCTTTGTTTAAGAAATAGTTTTCTTCTAAATTTCATGCTATAAATAAGTATTACTTTTGTAATTAAACATTAAATCTGCTAATTTTCCAAAAATGATGTGTCACAGATGTATATTTTATTTTTGCAAAAATTTTAAAACCGAAAATTAATTTTTTTTAACAAATGTGTCGATCACTCAAAAATGACAGAAAAATTGAAAATTTTAAAAAAATCTCAAAATTTTAGATTCCAATCAATATAATTTCTGTTTGAAATACTCCAGAGTAGTTTGCTTACGGGAAATAGGAAATTAAATCATTTATCTTTTAAGTTAATCTAAAATAAATGTTTCAAGAAAACTTTTTTATTTTAAAAATTAAATTTAAAAGTTAGCTATGGAAAATGAATGGAGGTAATCTAATTAAGGCGTAAAATTTTTTACCAATGCTCGACATATTTCATAGTTAAATAGATCTAGTATCCCATAAGACTTGACCTTATGTGAAGAAATCCTTAAGTAGGGTAACTTAAAACGCAAATTGACCAGAGATATCATATACGAAGGTTGATTAAGGCATAAAAAATGTTTTCTAAGAATACTACGATTAGATGTTCGGTATATTTCGTAGTTAGGGAGGAGCCCTATTATCCAGTTAGACACGGTTTTATATGAACAAGGCCTGAAGAACGTCAGCAAACCACAGAGATCGTATGCGAAGATTAAAAACGTTTTTTTTTTCCACATAAAGCGTTTAAATATTTCCTCACAATACTACAGTCACATTTTGTTTTGCTTTTTATTCAACACCATTTAAAAAATGAAACGAACTCAGGTCTTATATATTTTTAATTTCCGTTCACAATGAAAGGAAAAAATCTGTTTGAATTTGTCATAGAAAATCAACTGAACAACATCGGACCACAATGAGTCAGTAAACCTGAAAAAGAATCAAAATAAAACTTTTTTTTTTTCAATTTAAAGTTATTTTTAACTTTTAAAGCGACGAGTTTTGTTGTTTTCTTTTTAATTCCTGGAATATGAATTCAATAAAAAAAGTCACCTCGGCTAAACTCAGTTTTTGTAAATGCTCAGAAAAACTGATCAAATAAATAAAAAATGGCAGCAAAATTTAAAAAAAAAAATTATTTAGAATTTGGCACCATACTGGTTTAGATCGGATAACCCGATCAGATTTAGACTCCAAGAAATACCATGCATCGCCTCTAGTTCCTCTAACTCTCAGCTGTATATAATTTTTCCCAGATCATTGATTATGTCGAATGATTCATTTTTTACGACTTATCAACCATTTGCATCTTATGTGACATGAAGTAGCGGGGGGTGGTCAATGCTATATTACAATCAATATACAGGGTGTGTATCTCAGTTACTTCATTATCATCTGTGTGTAAGGAGACGATAGTTACCTTCCCTTAAGGAGAACAATAGTTGTTTTCCCTTTTGAGGAATTCTTTTTAATCTGGGGTCAATCCCTTCCATGCCTTGGTGGGGTATAGCCACAAGAAGCATTTGCTGGCCTAACGATATGTAATTTCTTTGCTATTCTTGTCCATTTGGTTCTCTTTCGTATTCTGTTGATTCACCTATACTAGTCGTAGTTCTTTTGATTTCTTTAATTTTAGCATATGTCAGTCGGTTAATTCTGATGCTATACCTTCCTGAACTTGGTCGTTCATTTTTGGCAGCGGTTGTGGTGCAGTGGATATCGACTTGGGGTGCCGAGTTCGAATTCCAGTTGAATTCCTTGCATTCACTTACACTTGGGAAAGGTATTAATTTGTCTCTTTCCTCCAGTTATGGGTTAAATAACAGGACAGATTGGGTTCTATAGCTTTGGTCGGCAACCGGTCTACCGCAGAAAGCAATGGCAACTTATTGCTGGATAATCTTCTGTTCAGTTAGTCATGTCTCTTTCAAGACATGATAGCCCAAAGCCTGTATCACGTATAGCACTTAACTGACCCCATTCCTAGATCTAAAACAATCTTTAAATATATACGAGGTATCACACGTCGTCATGAATTTAATCACACAGTGTATGTCGATGTGGAAAACAACACTTTACCTCAATCATATAAATGGAACCTATAAGTTTGGTGAAATAAACATCAACATAGAAATATTTGAAGGTGACTCTTTGTCTTCTTTACTATTTTGCATATCACTAATAGCATTAACCATCTAACTCAACAAGACAGAATGTGGTTATAAAATAGCTTAAAAGAAAATAAGCTATCTATTTGACATGGATATCAAAGTCGTATGCTAGGAATGACAGTGAACTGAAAGGTCTTCTGCAAACTATCAAATGTTTCAATGAAGACGTTAGAAGGAAATTCAATTTGGACAAATGTGTTAAAGCCACAATCTTACGAGGATCATTGTTACAAACATCCTCTATTAGCTTAGACACTGCTGTAACAGTAAAAGACTTAGAGCAAGTAGAAGCTTATAATTACCTAGGTGTAAATGAGAGTGAAACAGTTCACCATAAGAAAATGAAAGAAATCATGCATAAATAGTACTACAGAGGGTACGACTGAGATTAAGAACTGAATTGGATTCCAAGAAAAGAATTGTGACCATTAATTACCTTGCTATCCCAGTGTTTCAATAGAATTTCAACATTTTGAACATTTTGAACTGGTTTCTAAATGACATCAGACTAAGTCAAGAAAGAGTTTTTCTAAAGATAACATGCATCATTTTAAAGGCTGATCCAGACCTTACTAATATACATGGAAACAACAAAAGGCTTGATGATACAATTAGTCAAACAATACGTAAACAGAAAAAAAATCATGAAAGAATGCTATAAATAATAGTAGATTTTGTAGAAACCCAAAACAGAACCAAAGAACCAACTTTTGCCGCAAAAACAATATGCAAAAGAATGCCAAAGTTAAAGCTATTAGACAGATGAAACAACGCTGGCAAGACAAGCGTTTGCATAGTCAATATCCAGAACGTTCTAATAAAGCTGATGTTGATAAAGTTAACACTCAGTGATAGTTACGATCATTTGGATTAAAGGCTGAAATGAAAGGTTTTATTCTTGCAGCGCAAGACAAGAGTCTTTTCGCTAGGAACTTTCAGGCAAATATACATAATAATGCAGGTTCAGGGGAAAATATCAGCAAACCATAGACCACCTAATCGCAGGATGTCTGTCAGTCAGTTAAGTGTCATACTTGATACACGCTTGAGCGATCATGTCTCGAAAGAGACATGACTGACTGGGCAGTCGATTATCCCGCAGTAGATTGCCATTGCTTTCTGTGGTAGATTGGTTGCCAGTCAAGGCTATAGAACCCAGTCTGTCCTGTTATTTAACCTATAGCTGGAGGGAAGATACCAATTAATACATTTCCCAGGGGCATTTGCGCGTAAGTGAATGCAAGGAATTCAACTGGAATTCGAACTCGGCTCCCCGATTTCTTGTTCCAAGCCGATAACCACTGGACCACGACGTACATCCGCGGATGTCTGTATTTGCGTCAAATAAATATAAAAGTCGTCACGATAAAGTGGGGCAATATTTACACTGGACGATGTGCAAACACTTTGGAAAAGATGTTAACAAACACTGGTATGAACATCACCCAACGCCGATTACAGTAATGTAAAGCAATGCTGTTCTATGGCATTACTGCAGATTTACAAACAGGAAGATTGAAGCAAATAGGCCGGACATAATTGTCAAAAACCGAAAAGAAAAGAAATTGTCTACCAATTGATAAGTCTTACCCAGAGCAATGTACATAGCAACCAAGGAATTTGAAAAACTATCGAAGTATAAATACCTGAAAATAAAAATCGAAAAAATGCAGAAATTGAAAACCAGAATAATACCAGTCATAGTAGGGGCGCTTGGAATTGTGAAAATAGGAACACAACAACAGTATGAAAAATCCATGGAAATACCAGCTTAAGAGAAATATAAAAAATGTCTTGATAAATACAGCACACACACTACGAAAACTTTATTCATGTAATGCTAGTAATGTTATGGCAGTTAGAAAAACAAAACATGACATGTAATCATAACAACACACCTGCCTTAGTTCTTAGACTTGGTAGGTAATATGGATATTTACCTCGTCCCCACAACAAAAACGTGATTTGACACAAGGTCGAGGTTTTTATGTGGAGAGCTGGAACGGGTAAGTACGGGCAAGTTCCCAGAACGGCCAGTCGCGCAGTCCTCGGTAGCGACCACCGATCCACCCCTTTTGTGCAATGGGGTGGCGCCGCCTCGGGACACTGTTCCCTGGGACCAGGCACCTCTCAGTATAATTTTTCTCAATTGCTTGTCTGTCCTTGGACAGAGATACAACTGAGCCACTCTCTGCCCAAGGGCAGAGACGCAACTGAACTTGGTAGGTAGTATGACCATAGCAGAAATCGAAATAATAATAATAATAATAATAATAATAATAATAATAATAATAATAATAATGAAGGTAATGGTAATGACGAAGTGAACCCAGAACTGTACAAAGTTTCCTATCATCTACATCATTTAAAGGTAACCTAGAAATCATTTTTGTAATGAATACACGATTAGCAACTACAGCCGAACGTGGGTCAAATTTCAATACTGCTTTTCTGTTCCACAGACTTATATGAAAAAGAAATCAACTTGTAATATGAGCTGTATCACCCACGTCACTTGTTTGTAAATAAAATATTGATTACATACAAATTTTTTTTTTTACTTATCGTCTTATTTTTTTTATTTTAAAGCTTCTTATATATATATATATATATATATATATATATATATATATATATTCATCCGCAGACAAATCTGTTTCGCTGTATCACAGCTCATCAGTACGGTTAGACGTCCGATTATTTTAACCCAGGATTGAAGAGTGAAATTAAGCAGAAGAAGTTGTTTGAAAAATTTTAAAGTTGTGTTAATATTTCTTGTACTGATTTTTGTGTAATACAAGCCGCTCAAGGTACAATGTTACTGTGTAGTGTTTATGATTTACTTCATTCTCTCATTGATGAGACTGCAATATAGGTAACGAGCAGTATAGCCCGGCGTTGCTCGGTTGTAATGAAAGCTTTAAAACTAATCCATGGTCCTGGAGCTCAGACTCTTTGGACGTTGGCACGAAAGACTAAAAAGCAATAGATGTTTTCAGTCAAAGCGAAACCGTAGACTGAAAGAAAAATGAATGGATGTAAGTCAAATTTTGATTTCCTGGTATCGATATCAAGTAAGTTTTTTCGTCGTAAACTGAATGTTGAAAGCTAAATAAGTCCTCTGAGTAAATGGTATCATGGCTGAGACTAAGAACTACAATTATACCTAGTTAGAGCCAAACCCGAAGCAAAAACTAAAATAAAAGAGCTGAAAAAATACAGACATACAGGCAGATAAACAGACACACACAAACATTTTGCCTTTTATATATATATATATATATATATATATATATATATATATATATATATTATCGATTTTATACACTATTGTATGAACTGAAACCTTGAAACTTCTGAATATCGTTTCTTATGTCTTTGTCTATGAGTGTATCAAATTTGATTAAAATCGGACCACTCCTTCTATAACCCTATTTTTTCGATTATCGATTTTCTATATTTATCGGGGGTACCTCGACACAAAACCTAGCTAAGAACACTCGCAGAAAATTGGTTCAGCCGTTTCGGAGTCTATAGGTAACGGACACACGCAGAGAGAGACACACACACAGAGACAAAGTTCCATTTATAAATAAGTTTAAATAATGTGTCATATTCAATATAGGTGAACAATTCAACTAGAAAAATTGAAAATAAATACAATGTATCTAAAATAAATTAGAGACCTGTCATAGATCATTTCAATCTATGTACAATAATGGATCATATGCAATGTAGATAAACAATTCAACTAAAAAATTTGAAAAAATACAATGTATATAAATAAAAATTCGAAACATGTAATAGATCATCCAATCTTAAATACATCAACAATGTTTTGTGCTAATTTTTAACATCAGTTTAAGATTTTTCTTGCTGAAGTTGAAGAATGTCAAATCTCAAGTTCAGTAGCTGTTTTTTTTTGTTTTTTTTTTTTATAAGCGTTTCACCCCGAGCAAGGCATGTCACTGCCACTACTGTGCAGGGGGCTACGTAGAGTGGAGAAAGGCTGATTAAATATAAGAAATAACAGAGGGTGGGTGATAGGCGGGTGAGGATACCGAGAATGAGGGTTGGGTAGATGAGAGTGTTGTGAGAATAGTTGGGAGATAGTGTGATAGGAGGTGTTTATTGACCCTACATTTAAACACCTGGAGATTGTAACTGTCGGGAAAGCAGACTTGTGGAAGGGAGTTCCACAGGCGGGAAGCGCGAAAAAAGAAGCTGTTGGAGTAGAATTTACGGTTACATCTTATTTGTTTAACTGTAAAAGGGTGGGACCTAGTTGCTAATCTAGTATCTCGTGTAAATTCGTGCTTAGGCGGCACCAGTGATCTAAGCTCATCGGAGCAGAAGCCATGAAAGTACTTGTAGAAGAGGCACAGGGAAGCTACATCACGCCGGTGTGAGAGCGGCTGCAGCCGGTCTGCCAAGTCAGTATCAACCACGTTACAGATCCTCCTTTGTATTTTGTCAAGAAGCCCAAGGAGAGCAGCAGGGGCACCCGATCAGATATGGCAGCAATATTCAATACACGGGCGGATGGTAGATTTGTATATGTGCAGAATAGTTTCAGGTGGGAAAAATTTCCGGGCCCTGCACAGGGAGCCGACTTTCATAGCAGCAGATTTGGCAATGGATTCAATATAGTCATTCCATTTGAGGTCCGCCGAGAGTGTAAGGCCAAGGAGGCGTAGTATTTTACTCTCTGGGAGGCTAGCCTGTCCCATGCTAATGGGAGGTAGATCGCTGTTTCCAGTATTAATGGGGGTTTGCTTCCTAAACTTTAATTTGAAGTAGTGAGAAATGTCAATTCACTTTTCTGAAACATTATTTTAGAAATAATAGCTGACTTAAAGTTTAATTAAACTGATTTGAAACGAATATTATTTACTTTTAGTTGAAAATATCGTGGAAAATATTTTTTATGGGTGTTTTTACGAGATGTAGACAACTATCTTTCATGTTTAGAATTTTTTTATGAAGAATATATCAGTGAAATTCCTCGAGGAATATAACGTGAGCGGCATTTATATAATTTTTTATTTATTTGAAAATGTGTTCAGTAATGTTTTACTGAATTTTAAATACTTTGGAGTTAAATTTACTATAGCTACTACACTTATTTTCTGATAATGTCGTGTATGGACGTCCGTATTTATAAAAATCGGCACATTTATACACCCGCAAAATATTTTTAATTCTTTTAAAATACTAAGGTTCGCTAAATTGTAGAAAGCTTTTTCATTTCTGATTAGTAAAAATAGTTTTTACTTAATAATAATTTCACCTGACCGGTATAAATTAATACAGTATTTTTAAATGATTTAAAAGTTTACAAATTATTCTTATTGATTTAAATAGAGTTGACGTCATAATGTAAGACCTTAGGACCTTTTCAGCCAACACATTATCGAAGGTGCTCGTTGGCAGAATTTTTAATGATAATCAGGATACATAAATATTACTTGTAGAATGGAAGTTGGACCTCGTTCAAAAACAAAATTTGAATAAAAAATTATTTAAAATGTAAGGAGGTGTAAAGGTAACGTTCCACAAGATTAATAAAATGTGACAAAAGGACTCACAAAAGGACTCACAAAAGGACTCACAAAAGGACTCACAAAAGGACTCACAAACCCTCCAACAACCGTAAGAAGCGAATGAAATGCTTCTTTTTTCTGCAAAGACTAGGCTGGTGGATTTTTAGGTTATACACCTCCAAAACACGTAGATGATAGGCCGAGCGAGCGCTGTGCAGTACAGAAAAAACATGTGTCCTCATAACAAGAGGCACAGTCATGATTGTCAAGTACGTGTTGTCCGGTCATGAACAGCTTTTTCTGTTCTTAGTAAAAATAGATAAATAAATGAAAACAATAGTTGAAAAAATTCATTATTCATGGAAATTCTTCTTTCTTAAGATAATAGTGTCCATGATATATCTTATTCTCGTTAATAAAACAATTAAAACCTTTTCTAATTAAATAATGCCTTATTTTTATTGTTTTTTAATTGTTTTTTTCTGATAAAGAGCAGATTTTTTGTAACTTCGTGTTTCGTTTTACATAAAACAATTGATGATTTAAATTCTCCAAGGACATGTACTTATAACTAAGATAAACATTAAGCAATACAAAATCATGAATTTTTCAAAACTTGATAAATTAAATAAGTAGGAGTTAATATGAAAAAAAAAACAAAAAAAAAAACGAATTTACTATGAATTTCTAAAATAAAATTAACCTTTTTAAAATATTTTCATTTATTAGTGAAGAAATCCTGAAGGTCCATGAAAATACGACAAGCATTTGAATTTTCTAAAAATTTTCAATCAATTTGTGTTCGCATGGCTAAAAAAAGATGCCAATACAAGATGCGATGGGTGAATTTTTGATATTTGACGTTTTTGATTTCGTCCAGTGCTTAGTATAGTAGGGTCAGATGGGCACCGTCTGTGAGAAAAAAAGCACTATGATGCAATGCTATACTGCTTAACATTCTCGATTCGAACATTTCAGAGTATTTGAGTGTCAATCTGAGGACAGTGCAGAGGATTCGAATAGAGTTTGATGAGTCTAATGGTGATTACGAAGGTGTTTGAAGTGATCCCTTGTGCCTGCGACGTTATGCCTCCATTCACTTTCTCACAGGCCCTTCGATTTAAACACGGAGGCATACTAGGAAGTAGTGCTGTCCTGGATCTAGAGGGTGGATTCTGGAAGACCCTATGTCTGACAGAAGAACTCAGTGCCACGCCACACAAGCAGGATAATCCAATCACGGCTGTCTGACAATTTCTGCAATCACATCACCCCTTATATCTGGCCACCTAACTCCCCAGACTGCACCCTCGTTGATTATCATGTGTGGGGTGCAGTTGAGCGGGAAAACAACAAAACTCTATTTAACACTAAAAATGAACTGAAGACAAGGATTATGGATTATCACCAACTGAAACAAGGGGACCGTACAAAAGAGATTCACGAGATTCCGAAGTTGTGTTGGAAGCCAATGGCGATTTTATTAAATAAATTTACTCTTTAGTATTTCAAGATATTTTTTATGTAATTTTGGTAAATATACCTGCTAAAATAAGATATCTGGGTTATTTTAATTTTCTGCGTCATTTAGACAACAGTTTATCCATCGCAACTTGGATCTCTATTAAATTGTGATGTCGGTTTTATTACGTTGCATCAGTTAATATCTGATGTTTTTATGTCAGTGTTTCGCAAATGTATTATGTATTCTTATTTATTTTGTTTTTACTTGTTGGTTTATCACCGCTACCGTCAAACTTGAATTGATTGAAGGAACGTTGGTTTTAGCGATAAAACCGATGTAAAAATCTATTTATGCTTGCGTGAATGCCGGTTTTTTGTGTGTATGTTTATCTAAGCTTATTTATAAATGGAACTTTGTCTCTGTGTGTGTGTGTGTCTGTGTGTCCGTTACCTTTAGACTCCGAAACGGCTGAACTGATTTTCTTGAAAATTCACACAGGCAAAATGTTTGCGTATGTGTCTGTATATCTGCCTGTATGTCTGTATTATTTCAGCCCTTTTATTTTAGTTTTTGCTTCGGGTTTGTCTCTAAGTAGGTATAATTGTAGTTCTTAGTCTCAGCCATGATACCATTTTCTCAGAGGACTTATTTAGCCTGCTGGTCCTGGAACATTAATATCCCGGGCTGAAGCCAGCACGAATTTCACAACTACCCTAACCACCAAGTAGGCTATAGGTAACTTTTATAAGCGTCTGCGAGTGTTCTTAGCTCGGTTTAGTATCGAGGTACCCCCGATAAATATCGAAAATCGATAATCGAAAAAAATCGGGTTATAGAAGGAGTGGTCCGATTTTAATCAAATTTGATACACTCATAGACAAAGACATAAGAAACGATATTCAGAAGTTTCGAGGTTGCAGTTCTTACGATAATATATATATATATATATAAAAGGCAAGATGTTTGCGTGTGTGTCTGTATATCTGCCTGTATGTCTATATTATTTCAGCCCTTTTATTTTAGTTTTTGCTTCGGGTTTGGCTCTAAGTAGGTATAATTGTAGTTCTTAGTCTCAGCCATGATACCATTTACTCAGAGGACTTATTTAGCCTTCAAAATTCAGTTTACGACGAAAAAACTTATTTGATATCGATACCAGGAAATCAAAATTTAACTTACATTCATTTTTCTTTCAGTCTACGGTTTCGCTTTAACTGGAAACAACTATTGCTTTTAAGTCTTTCGTGCCAACGTCCAAAGAGTCTGAGCTCGAGGACTATGGATTAGTTTTAAAGCTTTCATAACACCCGAGCAATGCCTGGCTATACTGCTAGTCTACACATAAATATTAGGATTAACCTAGTCTGACACAGCGGACAGAATATAGTGACGTATATGATGTCTCGACAATCTTTAAATTAAAGTTGGCCTGCTGGTCCTGGAACATTAATATCCCGGGCTAAAGCCAGCACGAATTTCACAACTACCCTAACCACCAAGTAGGCTATAGGTAACTTTAGGCTGAGACAAAACCACAGTAAATGTTGAAGGGAATGGTGTGTAAAACTAATTTGTTTCCCATTTTTTCTAAGACTACTTTTACTATGTGCCGTGTCTCTTCGGGACGTAGGCGATCATGGCTTTTAACATATATCTCTATCCTTTGCAGCTCTAAACATCTTTTCTCTTGTTATTCCTCCCAAACCCTGCTCTTCCATTCATTTGCCCAAGCCCATCAGTTATGTCTTGCGTTGTCACACTTTCCCTCTATCTCTCCTGTGAGTATCTGATTCTCCAAGCCCTCTTTCTTTATCAGTCCGAGAAACTTCAGCTGTATTTTTCTGATGTTAAGTATCAGTTTCTTTTTGTTTCTGTCCTCTCTAAAACTTCGTCGTTGCTCACATTTTCGGTCCATGGTATCCTCAGTATCCTTCTGTAGAACCACATGTCGGTTGCTTCAAGTCTTTCCTTCATCTTTGATGAGATTATCCAGCATTCACTGCCATATTGAAGGACAGACATCGCATAACAATCAAGTACTCACTTTTGATTCGAATTAAATTTTATGTACCCGAAAACTCTTTAGAGTGTAATCTAGCACAAGAAGAAACTGTCTGAAATAAACACTCCGCGGGAAAATATGTAGTCAACCCGCGCAATTTCTGACAGCATTCAGTATAGGTGTGTACATTTGCGCCTACATGTAGTTATCTCGACGCTTGTATTCTCTAGAATTGAATTAAACCTAGTTTAGAACGTGTACAGAGGGATGAGTCAGCCAATTTTTAAGAATTAACTCTGTCAATTGTAATGGCAGCGGACAACTGTGACTAACTTCCTATATTTGCCAGGTTGTTACCACATTTTTTCTTTTATTTTGAATTGTTCAATGCCGGCGAGAGGGAAGAGTAGCGGCTATAGAGCGTAGCAAGATATCTACTTCGACACAAAGCTGAAACTTCATCCAATACAAGGCTTGAGAGGCACTTAATATAGAGTTTTAATATTTTTAATATTATGTCCCTTTACGGCGTAGTTGTTAATGACTTTACGTTTCTTGACTTTATGGTTTCTTTATTGCTTACGTCTACATTACATTGAAAAACCCGCTTCTTGTAAGATCACTAAAGTTAAGCAATGTTTAGTCTGGTCAGTATTACTA
This sequence comes from Ascarosepion bandense, assembly GCA_037127315.1. Lineage (NCBI taxonomy): Eukaryota > Metazoa > Mollusca > Cephalopoda > Sepiida > Sepiidae > Ascarosepion > Ascarosepion bandense. Next base: position 88,567 of record JBBBDQ010002287.1, read on the forward strand.
CATATTCCGTATATTTATTGCATACGTCCACATTATTTCAAAAACCCGGGTCTCATATGATCACCGAAGTTAAGCAATGTTGAGCCTGGGCAGTACTTCTACCTATTCCGTTTCTTTACTGCTGACATCCACAATAAGATGAAATACCGGGTATCGTATGATTATCAAAGTTAAGCAACGTTGAGCCTAGTAAGTACCTCAACACATTACGTGTCTTTACTGTTGACATCCACATTAAGATGAAAAACAGGGTATCGTATGATAACAAAAGTTTAAGCAACGTCGAGCCTGGTCAGTATCTAGATGGGTGATCGCTTGGGAATACCAGGTGCTGTAAGCTTGGACGTGCCGTTGGTATGGCTTACGTTCATATCACGTTGAAAAACCCGTTTTCGTATAATCACAGAAGTTAAGCGACGTCGAGCCTGATCAGTACCTAGATTGCCCGCTTGGGAATATCATGTGCTTTAAGCTCGGATCTGCGTGTGGTGTAATGGATAACGGGGCTCGGAATTGGAACTGAGAGCTGATTTCCAATTCCGGTTGGGTTCATTTGACATTCACTTATATGTAAATACCTTCCACTTCTCTCTATTATTAGGACATATATCAGTAAATCCTTATTATAAAAACATTCTTACATTCGAAAAATATTTTTCGCCTTTAAGATAACTTTCAAAAGGTTGATAAACTGTAAAAAATAAATAAACCAATAAATCCTTTTCTTTATCATCGGTAAATTGCTATATATTCTTGGGAAATATAGTGGAGTGTTTTTTTTTTTCGTTGTTTTCTCTACAGTTTGAAATTTAGAGATTTCATTCTCTTAAATTATTTTTCATCCAAGGCTAGAGAGCCTAGTCTACACTGTTAATTTTAGTGAAGTTCACACGAGACAAGTAACAAAAATGATAATGATAAATAGGGTGCCTGGTATGAATGAAAAAGAAGATTGTAGAATAGGATAGATTATGAGGATAAGAATGATAGATAACGACTAACGGCTTGATGAGGTTAAGATTGAAGAACCCACGAGAGAGTTTTTTTTCCGCAAAGTGTCAATTCTTCAGAAAATCTGTTTTAATTAAACGTTTTTCATACATTTGGAATACGGAAGAAATTGTTGGGATTTGAAATCGTGGAAGTAGCATCGACTTGTTCTAGCTATAAATATACATAGGTTTGTATAGGTTTGCCTATCGCCCCGTTCACACTCCTTACCGGTCTTTTGAACATTAGTAGAAGTTTTATTCTTGTTTCCTGGTTAGGATTTGGTTTCAGGTCATTTCTAATGTCTACTTCAAGTCTATACTTCTCATGTTTCCAGTATTTACATTATTCAGACTATTGTCCTCATCTTTGTTGCCATTTATACAACGTTTCGTTCGTTGTACGCTCCGGCCTTCTTCAGGTTCTATGAATTTCGAACCGAACCTTTTATTATAATCACTGGGATATATCATCCCTTGCGTAATATACCCCAGTGATTGTAATTAAGGGTTCGGGTCGAAATTCTTAGCACCTGAAGAAAGCCGGAGTGTACAACGGCCGAAACGTCGTACAAATGGCAACAAAGACGAGAACAATAGTCGGAATAATGTAAATAGTGTAAATACTACCTCCTCTCAGAAATATAGATAAATTATTATGTTTTCTCTTGAACTGTAAAATTTTATTTACTATTTATTTTTATTTATTTTATTTATTTTTATTCTCTTCAATAGAAGTAGATAGGTTTGCCTATCTCCGGGGTAGTGTTTTATCCCTGTTCCCTAGGTGTGAGTTTCTGGTTCCTTCTAAAGTCTATTCATTCTCTTTCACTCTCAGTTGGCCCTTGAATCTTAGTGGTATTATTGCCTTGCTTGGGGTGAACTGAATTCAGGGAAGTAAAAAATAAAACTCAGCTGAACGTTTGTCACTGCGTCTATGGGAAAGAGGATGAAAGAGTAGAGAATTGAAGACAGTAGAAGTAGGAAGACTGTGTTGCGTCACTCTACCAAATTACAACGTCTTCTTACCTTGAAAACCAACAGTTAAAATCGCGAGTTTCACTTGGACTTGAACCCGGGATAATATCGTCATGAAGGAAATAATGTCTATCTTATCCAAAAAAGCCGATCATTATTCAGCCCGTCAAGTGTCTAAAAGTGAGAGGGGAGGTAGTCAGAATATTGTTCTGTGCCAAGCTACTAAGCAGGAAGAGCCTGGAAAACCAGCATTCTAAATTTTGACGAGTTAGGTTGTTTTTAGAAATATTTTCTTCAAACTATTAGGATGTGTCAATAATAATTTCCATTTTTGTTTATTTATTTTATTGAAAAAAAAAACAAAACAAAAAAAAACAAAAACAAAAACAAAACAAAGCAAACAAATAAAAAGCATAAAAACAACGAAAAACTAAGATCGCATTAAAAAATTAACACACAAAAAAAAATCTGACCACTCCCACAAAAATATCAAATTGCATTAAACTGCATATAAATAAGAGAAAAAAAAAAATACCGGGTTAGAACAGCAAAAAAAACAAAAAAAAAAACACAAAAAAAAAAACAAACAAAAAAAACCTTGCCCTGACGAGTGACAACCTCATAATGATGCCTTCACGAAACTGACCCTGCTCAGGTAAGTAATAACTATCTCAGCATTAATCCAACCAATGCTCTAACCCTACCCTGATATTAACCTGCTCGCTGAACAATTAAAAGTGTGAGACTCACCTTCGCAAGCATGTTTCCAACTAGCGTCCAGTTGACAGACAAAATTAAACAGGGCTGTTACTCAATACATGTCTCTTTCTTTACAAGTCATAGGGTGGATATTGTGCTGATATTTATTGAGCACAATGTCCACACTGGAATCATCAGCCAGTCGGAACCTACAGAATAGACATGTCTGGATAGCAGAATGAAATCTTCCAGGTTTTTAGATAAACCATCTACTAATTAGGCTGCCATTAGAACTCAGCTTTAACTATAGTCTATTGTGATTTACTATTCTACACTCACCAAAATAGCATTTCTATACTCGCCATATATATATATATATATATATATATATATATATATAGGGTAGGTAAGGACGAAATAAAATTCCGTATCTAAAGAAACATTATTATTTAAAAAGAGCTCAATACAAAGTAGAGCGTATAATATTTATTTAGAATTTATAACATAAATATGTCATAATATCACTACAAAAGTAGCCATTTTGTTTATCTCTGTCTTATCAAGTGATATAAGACACAGTGTCGAAACAAAATGGCTACTTTTGTAGTTATATTATAATATTTATGTTATAAACTCTCTCTCTCTCTCTCTCTCTATATATATATATATATATATATATAGTAATATAAAGGACTACTCAATCTGTGCTTGATTCAGCGATTGGCCAACACCTGTTGGACAATCCGGTTTGTGCCTCCTCTTATGAGGACAGTTGGTTTTCTGTCCTGCACAGTGCTCGTTCGTCACATCATCTACGCATCTTGGAGGCCATTTGCCTTAAAATCCAACAGCCGAGCCTGTGCAGGCAGAAAGAGCAGTTTTTACGCTCTTTGCGACTACTGGTGAGTTTATGAGTGTAACCTTTTTCTTTTTTATTTCCACTCTTGTGGAATTAATGTTTACACCCCCCTCACTTTTTAATATTTTTTAATAAATTTATTTTTAAGCGAATTCCATCTGCTCCCAGTGTCGCAAATATTCCATTCTGTTTTGTCCTCTTATTTACCTATTCATGTAATTTTGCCAGCGTGACCCTTGAAAAGTGTTGGCCGAAAGGTTCCTCGGGTTAATTAAAATGACGTCTTCACTCTTTAGAGCCATTAGTTATTTCTGTGGGTACAATTCTCTTTTCATATATATATATATATATATATATATATATATATATATATATATATATATATATATAATTTATGTATATTAAATCCAAACAACCCACACTTAATAAAATCACTTTTAAATCTGGCCATAACATATTACATTGCATTTGAATACGTCGTTCTGTTGTCATTTCGCACTATCACGCGGTGTGACGTCATAGAACCGCATTGCAAATTTGCGACCTGCGTTTGTTATTTTTGGTAATTATTGCCGTTGCCTAGCGGAGTCAACACAAAATGAAATTCGTCGGTGATGGTGGATGTTATTGTGTTACCGTCTTGGTGACCTCTCTGAAGATGGCTCATATGAGTCGAAAGCTTAGAAACAAATTAATAAAAAATTATCCAAATGTTGGAGGGTTTTTGTCTTTATTTTCAACTGAAATTAAAGCCAAAATACGACGTTTAGAACGGCTCATGATTAAACATAATAGACATTCATTGTCTCTTATATTTAACAGTATATGTTTAGAAAATTATTTGCTGCCTCGATACACTATATATATATATATATATATATATATATATATATATATATAAATGGTTCTAGTTAATTCCAGTTAACAATAGAATGCTTTGGTAAACAATAATAACTTAATTACCGATACTGTTCAAACTATAATCCACCTGCTTCAATGCATTCCCTAAAACGTGAGAGAACTCTTCGACAAATGACACAGCATAAATGGTTCTGACGGCTTAAGTCTGCAAATGCATCTCGAATAAATTGCTTGTTTCTGTGTCGCGTCTATTGCTTTGCTTTTTATCTAAACTTATTTATAAATGGAACCTTGTCTGTGGGTGTGTATGTGTGTGTGTCCGTTACCTATAGACTCCGAAACGGCTGAACCGATTTTCTTGAAAATTTACACAGTTGTACTATAAGCGTCTGCGAGTGTTCTTAGCTAGGTTTTGTGTCGAGGTATCCCAGATAAATATCGAAAATCGAAAATTTTGTTTCTTTTTTTTTAAGTAATGAATATTACATTAACAATTACGGCGGGAGATAAAAAGTTTCCTAATACAAATTTATTTATTTAAAATTTAATTAATTCAATGTTTTCATCTATTTTTTAATTTAGTTAATTAATTAATTAAAACTTAATTATATAAACCAGTAGCTGAGGAGGGAGAAGATGGATTCATGCCTTTACCAAGGTTATTTGTGCGTCGTCTTTTCTTATGTTTCTGCGTTGTTTATAAAACATAGATGCATCCATAGGAAATATGTCATTAAATAAAGTTAAAGTCGAAAATAAAATAAAGATAAAAATGAAACAATAAAAACCCAAAAAACAAAAAACAATCAAGTGTCTTATTAATTAAACCGAACGAACTTTTCGGACAAGTCAGCGTATGTATGCTACTGCTGATATTATAGGAAACTGGCGCAGTCCCCCACCACTCCTTCATTGTGCTAGTTTCTTCCTCTCTCTTTTTGATCTCTCTTTCTGTTTACTTTTTTTTCTCTTTCCCTTCTCATCCTCGATAAGGAAGGCCGTGGCTTTCCCTCTCTACTTCGTTCTCTTACAAATCCAAACAAGTTCAGACAAGTCTGGACTTGTTCTGCTTGTGATGTCAACAATCCTTAGTCAGTCAACAATGCAGTTTTTTTTTACCACACATTTCTCCCACCTATTTGGGCGCAAACTGTATTTAATTTCTTTAATTTGCGCGATATAAATATTTATTTATTTTATTTTTACAAATGATGAAATTTTACTTGCTTGTTTTATTTAGGAGAAATTAATTTTAAAAAAAAGCAATAAAATATCGATTTTAAAATAAGCTGTTATAATTTTTAAAAAAAATATTATCGTCTTTTTTTTAAATGTTATCTTTTTTCTTCAGTTTCATAAAAAAATATTCGATATTTAACATTTAATATGGGAACAATTAAGTATATTTTCTATTTTCTTCTATGTGCCCTGTCCCTTCAGGACGTAGGCGATCATGGCTTTCCACGTTTTCTTATCCCTGGTGGCTCTGAAATCGCTAACAAAAAAAAAAAAAAAAAAAAAAAAAAAAAGAAGCAGAGTATGATTAAAAAATTCCCCAAACTAAATAAAAACGAACTTTGTTCATCAAATTGCTTATGTTATTATTAAGGGGAAAGATCAAAGTATTTTTAAAATATTTTTAAAAATTTGTTAATACCTTTTACGTTCAAAATTTTGATAAAAAATCTTATTTTGATTTGAGTTAGCAGATAACCAAATCGTTACGAGAGATTACAATGGAAAACGTAGTATTACATAACTTAGTTTTTTCCGGTGACTAACACATTAATTTGGAAATTCTTGCAAAAATCAAATAATTGTCAGATTTTAATGAACCTTTAAGAACTTATTCACAAATGAATGAAATTATTGTTGAACATTTTTTTTTAAATCTACATTATTTACACACAGATTACTGGCTTAATCTTTGTTGTTTTTATCACAAAGTTTCGGCCGTTGTACTCTCCATCCTTCATCAAATGCTATTGTCCTCATCTGTAAACAAAACAAAACAAAAAAAAAAACGACAATAAATTTATAGACTTTGTTAGTGAAACGAGAACAGTCTAATCTTGTACATTAAAGGGCTCAGTTAAGAATTCGCTGTAGGTTACCTGGATCGATATACAACTGAAGAAGGCCGGAGTGCATAACGGGCGAAATGTCGTGAAAATCAACAATAGAGATGGGGATAATATTTCGTACGTAAAGTAAATAAAATCGATTCAGCCAGAGTTTTTTTTAATAATATGTTCAATTGTAGGTTTTTAACATAGAATCTTCGGATGCTTCGAGATGACTCGTCAGTGAAGTTTTCAGCAAGCTACAATAAACACTATACAAATAGAGGGTTCATCGCATTACTCAACTGTAATGCTGTCCCTAGGAATACTATTTCAACAGTAAAACATCGTTTCAAACTAAATTGGATGTGATTGATTGACTCGTTCTTTTACGTTTTATCATTTATATGCAGGTTATTTAAAGCCAGAAAATATTTTCTAGAGTGTAAGAATTAATATATATATATGGGCGGATGTGCGTTATAGCGCAGTGGATATCGGCTAGGAACGAGAAATCGGGGAACCGAGTTCGAATTCCAGCTGAATTCATTGCCTTCACTTACGCGCAAATACCCTTGGGAAAGGTATTAATCCGTCTCTTCCCTCCAGTTATGGGTTAAATAATAGGACAGATTGGGTTCTATAGCCTTGGTCGGCAACCAGTCTACCGCAGAAAGCAATGGCAACCTACTGCGGGATAATCTTCTGCCTAGTCAGTCATGTCTCTTTCTAGACATGATCGCCCAAGCGTGTATCGCACATGGCACTTATCTATCTATCTATCTATCTATCATGATTTACTTATCCGATTCTTATTAATTAACCCATAGCTGGGAGGAGAACTGGTGAATCTATACCTTTTCCAAGGCTATTTGTGTCTAAGTGAATATAAATAACCCAAGTGGATTTGGAACGTGACTCTTAGATTATCAATTACGAGCCCTTATCTATCACCCCCCCGTATATTCAAGACTGCTGGTATCCCCCAAACGGTGACACATCTAGGTACGATCCACGCTCGACATTGCTTAAATTCGACGATTTTACGCGAATCACCATTTTAACGTGATGTTGTCGTAAACCTATTATATCACCCGCAAATCCAAGCTTACAGCACCTGGTATTCCCAAGGAGTCAAAAATCTAGACACTGTTCATGGTCGACGTTGCTTATTTTTACTGACCCTAGAGGAACCGGTCTTTCAACGTGGTATATATATATATATATATATATATATATATATATATATATATATTCTTGTCAAAAGAAACACTATTTTTAAGAAAGTGCTCAATACAAAAGTAGAGCTAATAATATTTTTTATTCATAAATTATAACATGGATATGTTACAATATCACTACAAAAGTAGCCATTTTGTTTCAACACTTTTGTGTCTTATCAAGTGATGTGATGGTTCTTAAATTTAAGAACCACTTGAAAAGACACAAAAGTGTCGAAACAAAATGTCTACTTTTGTAGTGATATTGTAACATATCCATGTTATAATTTATGAATAAATAATATATATATATAGAGAGAGAGACAGAGAGAGAGAGAGGGGGGGGGGAGTTAAATTTAGGGCTAAGAAGATAAATCAGTGATACAGATCAATGGGAACAATGTAAAGCTTCGTCCAATATATATCTTTTTTTTTATATCTAAAGTAGCATCCTTGGTAATTTGTAAGGTTAATTCCACAGGGGATTATAATCCGATGAAAACTAAATATTAGAATTTAACAGAATATTATAATGAAAATAAATTTGACGAATTTACAAACCCATTGGTAATAATTTATTTCGTGAATATTTTATAAAAGTGTTTCAACTCCCCAAACCGAAATTTTGAAAAAAATAAATGGTTTAGATTTATCCAGACGAAATTTTGTCTGTATGTATATACACTTTTTAAGTATTTGTATTGAATGTCTTTTATATATATATATATATATATATAAATTAAAATAAATTTTCAATAATCAAAATTGTTGAATGAACATGAGAGATTTCATGTCTCCTCAGCAACAGTGCATCTTTCAAAATGAGAATAAAAATAAAAAATCTCTTAGGGATTTCATGTTGAAATGTTCATTCAACAATTTTGAATTTTGGAAATTTATTTTAATTTATATTAGCTCTGTAATTTTAATTATATTGAGCTCTCCTGTATCATTTTTTAATATTAAAATTTAATATTAATTAGGATCAGGTTTTTGGGATTTACCTTCCTAATTTTCCGTTTGGATTAAAGTATTTTAATATATATATATATATATATATATATATATATATATATATATATATATATTAGTCATCCGCATACAATCCTGTTTCTCTGTATCACAGCTCATCAGTGTGGCAAGAAACATCCACTTACTTCTGGCCGGGATCGAAACTCAACCGATTTGTGTCAGTCGGATTTGCTACCCCTAATTCATAGGCGCATGGAACCAGAGAAAGGAAATTTTAACGTGTTGTATATAAGCAGTGTATACACACGCCAGTCACCAAAAGAACTCAATTCATTTCTAAAGAGTAATGCATATACAGCATAAGTGGAAACTGTTTTTCAAGAGGGGTTAGTTATGGGAAATGTCAGGAGAAGGGTAATAGACGGATGAGGATACCGAGGAAGTGGGTGGGGTAGATGGAAAAAAGAGCTTGTGAGAATGGATGCGAGTTAGTGTGTTAGGAGGTGTCTATTGACCTTACATTTAAATTCCTGGAGATTGTAGCTGTCGGGGGAAGCAAGTATATGAAAGGGAATTCCACAGGTGGGAAGTTCGTGAAAAGAAGCTATTAGAGTAGAAATTGCGATTATACTTTATCGGTTTCACTGTAAAAGGGTGAAACCTAGTTGCTAATCTAGTAGCTCGTGTAAATTCATACCTAGGGGGCACCAAGTGATCCAAGTTCATCGAAGCAGAAGCCGTGAAAGTATTTATAGAAGTGGCACAGGGAAGCCACGTCACGACGGTGAGAGAGCGACTGCAGCCGAGCTGCTAAATCGGTATCGATCACATTGCAGATTATTCGTTGGATTTTGTCAAGAACCCCGAGGTGAATAGCAGGGGCACCCGACCAGATGTGGCAGCAGTCTTTAATACATATATAACATTCAATACAAATATTTAAAAAGTACTTAGCTTTTCTCTTCCTTAAGATTTTTTTAAAGAACATTGTCGCTTACACTTGCCTTTGCTCTATTCAACGTCATAAAGAAAACGACCCTTCGCCAGACTCTACAATTTTTTTCTAATTATAAAAATAATCTTTTTTCCGAAGAATAAAAAAAACGATCTTTCCCCATATTTAAGCGCCATGGATTTTTTTTGTTTGGAAAATAGCTGCAGTATGTTTAATGAAAAATTATCTTGATTTTTAGTAGGGTGACCTGCCTTATGATGTTCTGTATCTAATGTGGCCCAATTTTTAAAAAGGTTTGCACATATCTGCTGAGTAATGTAATGTCTAGCAGCTCGTATCCAAGTATTTCACATATCTGCCCACTTCAGGGATTGAACTGACAATTACTGTGCAACTAAAATCCACCAACCAGTGTTTTAATCCTCTAAGCCAATCATGGGTAAACTACGGTCCGATTGGCTCTCTGAATGGCGTGCCTAATTTGATAAGGGGAATAACGTTTATCAAAATTTTTGTTTCCTTTCATTTTCACTTGTTCGCTCACAATTTTTCATGCATGGCCAATGATTAAGTATAATGTTTCTTGAATTTTGTTACATTTCATTGAAGCAATTGTTGATTTTCACGAAGGAAGATCATACGTGTAAACATCTTGTGTTACAGAAACAGGAAGCGTCAATGATAATTATTTTTCTCAAGAGAATAAATATGATTTTTCCAAATATTTCTGTTAGAAATAAGCAAACAAACAACAGCGTGTGTTAATAACTCTGTCATCAGTGATGATGACAAGAGCAAAACTTCAATTTTTTTATAATTATAAAAATAATCTTTTTTCCGAAGAATAATAAAAAAGAAGACTTTTCCCCATTTTTAAGACAGATGTTTATGCACACATTTTTTTTTGTTTTTTAGCTGCAATATCTTTAATGAAAAATTATCTTTGCTTTTTAGTAGGGCGACCTGCCTTATGATGTTCTGTATGTAACGTGGCCCAATGTTTAAAAAGGTTTGCACATATTTGCTGAGTAATATAATGTCTGGCAGCTCGTATCCAAATATGCATGTTTGCTAGACAGTCCTTACTGTAGACGCCTGCTCAATAATGTTTATGTTTGCTCAAAACCCACAGAGCCGAAATGCGGTTTTTGCTGCAGCTATGCTGAGCGGACCTTGGTTACAGTTTTTGGAAGAGAACGCATTATTTCTATCAACAGTCAGAACAAGGCCCAATGCCATTACACCCTCAGGCGCTTGGTTACGATGACTTCAAACATCGATTACCAAAAGATTTTCTACTTAATTTCATTCAAAATGCTTGGGTTAACCGCAATTGTGCCACACACTAGGATCGCTTCTCCTGGACCAATAACATCAAGTCACCTTCTTGAAAAATTGACAATAGTGAGATTCGAACCCGGTTCTTATAGTCTCATAGAGAAACATAACATGGTTCTTGCAGATAAACGCAGGTGAATCTGAAATTGTGTTTATCTTTCTGCAATCTTCTCTGCCTATTGGCAGCCGGCTCAAACGAGCAAGATGTTCGCTGGAAGACGTTCAAATGAAACTTACAGTTCACCCTAGATTTGATCAGGTTGTAGAGATCGAGAAAACATCCTCCTGAAAGTCGGTTGTACATAGTAGTGGTTTGCGAGAAGAACTTACTTTAGTGAAACTTACATCTAAAGGTTAAAAGTAGACAAAGCAGCGGCTCATGGGAAGTTGTTCGAGAGGAAATTACATCTAACGATTAACCCTACTCTTGAATAGGTAAAGATTGCAGGGATCGAGGAAACATGGTATTGGAAGTCAGTTCTACAGAGCAGTGGATGGCGGGAAAAAAGCTGTATTTGTGGAGCTTACTTCTAACGGTTAACCTTAGACTTGAATAGGTAAAGATTGCAGGGATCGAGGAAACATGGTATTGGAAGTCAGTTCTACAGAGCAGTGGATGGCGGGAAAAAAGCTGTATTTGTGGAGCTTACTTCTAACGGTTAACCTGAGACTTGAATAGGTAAAGATTGTAGGGATCGAGGAAACATGGTATTGGAAGTCAGTTCTACAGAGCAGTGGATGGCGGGAAAAAAGCTGTATTTGTGGAGCTTACTTCTAACGGTTAACCTTAGACTTGAATAGGTAAAGATTGTAGGGATCGAGGAAACATGGTATTGGAAGTCAGTTCTACAGAGCAGTGGATGGCGGGAAAAAAGCTGTATTTGTGGATCTTACTTCTAACGGTTAAACTTAGACTTGAATAGGTAAAGATTGTAGGGATCGAGGAAACATGGTATTGGAAGTCAGTTCTACAGAGCAGTGGATGGCGGGAAAAAAGCTGTATTTGTGGAGCTTACTTCTAACGGTTAACCTTAGACTTGAATAGGTAAAGATTGTAGGGATCGAGGAAACATGGTATTGGAAGTCAGTTCTACAGAGCAGTGGATGGCGGGAAAAAAGCTGTATTTGTGGAGCTTACTTCTAACGGTTAACCTTAGACTTGAATAGGTAAAGATTGTAGGGATCGAGGAAACATGGTATTGGAAGTCAGTTCTACAGAGCAGTGGATGGCGGGAAAAAAGCTGTATTTGTGGAGCTTACTTCTAACGGTTAACCTTAGACTTGAATAGGTAAAGATTGTAGGGATCGAGGAAACATGGTATTGGAAGTCAGTTCTACAGAGCAGTGGATGGCGGGAAAAAGCTGTATTTGTGGAGCTTACTTCTAACGGTTAACCTTAGACTTGAATAGGTAAAGATTGTAGGGATCGAGGAAACATGGTATTGGAAGTCAGTTCTACAAAGCAGTGGATGGCGGGAAAAAAGCTGTATTTGTGGAGCTTACTTCTAACGATTAACCCTACCCTTGAATAGGTAAAGATTGTAGGGATCGAGGAAACATGGTATTGGAAGTCAGTTCTACAAAGCAGAGGATGGCGGGAAAAAAGCTGTATTTGTGGAGCTTACTTCTAACGATTAACCCTACCCTTGAATAGGTAAAGATTGTAGGGATCGAGGAAACATGGTATTGGAAGTCAGTTCTACAGAGCAGCGGATGGCGGGAAAAAAGCTGTATTTGTGGAGCATACTTCTAACGGTTAACCTTAGACTTGAATAGGTAAAGATTGTAGGGATCGAGGAAACATGGTATTGGAAGTCAGTTCTACAGAGCAGTGGATGGCGGGAAAAAGCTGTATTTGTGGAGCTAACTTCTAACGGTTAACCTTAGACTTGCATAGGTAAAGATTGTAGGGATCGAGGAAACATGGTATTGGAAGTCAGTTCTACAGAGCAGTGGATGGCGGGAAAAAAGCTGTATTTGTGGAGCTTACTTCTAACGGTTAACCTTAGACTTGAATAGGTAAAGATTGTAGGGATCGAGGAAACATGGTTTTGGAAGTCAGTTCTACAGAGCAGTGGATGGCGGGAAAAAGCTGTATTTGTGGAGCTTACTTCTAACGGTTAACCTTAGACTTGAATAGGTAAAGATTGTAGGGATCGAGGAAACATGGTATTGGAAGTCAGTTCTACAAAGCAGTGGATGGCGGGAAAAAAGCTGTATTTGTGGAGCTTACTTCTAACGATTAACCCTACCCTTGAATAGGTAAAGATTGTAGGGATCGAGGAAACATGGTATTGGAAGTCAGTTCTACAGAGCAGTGGATGGCGGGAAAAAGCTGTATTTGTGTAGCTTACTTCTAACGGTTAACCTTAGACTTGAATAGGTAAAGATTGTAGGGATCGAGGAAATATGGTATTGGAAGTCAGTTCTACAGAGCAGTGGATGGCGGGAAAAGCTGTATTTGTGGAGCTGACTTCTAACGGTTAACCTTAGACTTGAATAGGTAAAGATTGTAGGGATCGAGGAAACATGGCATGGGTCAGTTCTACAGAGCAGTGGATGGCGGGAAAAAAGCTGTATTTGTGTGAGCTTAGTCAACGGTTCACCTTAGACTTATGAATAGGTAAAGATTGTAGGGATCGAGGAAACATGGTATTGGAAGTCAGTTCTACAGAGCAAGGGATGGCGGGGGGGGGGGGGGGGGGCCGTATTTGTGAGCTTACTTAACGGTTTACCTTAGACTTGAATAGGTAAAGATTGTAGGGATCGAGGGAAACATGGTATTGGAAGTCAGTTCTACAAAGCAGTGGATGCGGAAAAAAGCTGTATTTGTGGAGCTTACTTCTAACGGTTAACCTTAGACTTGAATAGGTAAAGATTGTAGGGATCGAGGAAACATGGTATTGGAAGTCGGGGTTCGACAGAGCAGTGGATGGCGGGAAAAAAGCTGTACTGTGGAGTTTACTTCTAACGGTTAACCTTAGACTTGAATAGGTAAAGATTGTAGGGATCGAGGAAACATGGTATTGGAAGTCAGTTCTACAGAGCAGTGGATGGCGGGAAAAAGCTGTATTTGTGGAGCTTACTTCAATTGCTAACCTTAGACTTGAATAGGTAAAGATTGTAGGGATCGAGGAAACATGGTATTGGAAGTCAGTTCTACAGAGCAGTGATGAGGAAAAGCTGTATTTGTGGAGCTACTAACGGTTAACCCCGAGACTTGAATAGGTAAAGATTGTAGGGATCGAGGAAACATGGTATTGGAAGTCAGTTCTGAGCAGTGGATAAGGGGAAAAAAGCTGTATTTGTGGAGCTTACTTCTAACGGTTAACCTTAGAATTGAATAGGTAAAGATTGTAGGGGACTGAGGAAACATGGTATTGGAAGTCAGTTCCCATGAGCAGTGGATGGCGGGAAAAAGCTGTATTTGTGGAGCTTACTTCTAACGGTTAACCTTAGACTTGAATAGGTAAAGATTGTAGGGATCGAGGAAACGGTATTGGAAGTCGTCTTGCAGAGAAGTGGATGGCGGGAAAAAAGCTGTATTTGTGGATCTACTTCTTAACGGTTATTAACCTTAGACTTGAATAGGTAAAGATTGTAGGGATCGAGGAAACATGGTATTGGTGTCAGTTCTACAGAGCAGTGGATGGCGGGAAAAAGCTGTATTTGTGAGCTTACTTCTAACGGTTAACCTGAGACTTGAATAGGTAAAGATTGTAGGGATCGAGGAAACATGGTATTGGAAGTCAAATGCAAAGAGCAGTGGATGGCGGAAAAAGCTGTATTTGTGGAGCTGACTTCTTAACGGTTAACCTTAGATCGAATAGGTAAAGATTGTAGGGATCGAGGAAACATGGTATTGGAAGTCAGTTCTACAGAGCAGTGGAGTTGGTGGGAAAGTTGTATTTGTGGAGCTTACTTCTAACGGTTAACCTTAGACTTAACAGGTAAAGACATTGTAGGGATCGAGGAAACATGGTATTGAAGTCAGTTCTACAGAGCAGTGGATGGCGGGAAAAGCTGTATTTGTGGAGCTGACTTCTAACGGTTAACCTTAGACTTGAATAGTAAAGATTGTAGGGATCGAGGAAACATGGTATTGGAAGTCAGTCAGTTCTACAAGAGCAGTGGATGGCAGAAAAGCTTTACTTGTGAGCTTACTTCTAACGGTTAACCTTAGACTTGAATAGGTAAAGATTGTGGGATCGAGGAAACATGGTATTGGAAGCTGCCCCAGACCAGTGGAAGGCGGGAAAAAAGCTGTATGAGTGGACCTTACTTCTAACGGTTAACCTTAGACTTGAACAGGCTAAAACTGTATTGATCGAAGAAATATCCTTGGAAGTCGGTTCCCTCAGAAGAAGCCGTACGAGTGGAACTTACTTCTAACGGCTAACCTGAGATTTGAACAGGTTAAAATTGTAGTGATAGACGGTTGACGGTTTGAACAGGTTAAGATTGCAGAAATCGAGGAAAGATCCGCTTGGAAGTTGGTTCTACAGAGCAGTTATTCGCTTGATGAAGCTGTACGAGTGCAACTTACTTTTAACCGTTATTCATCGACTGGAACATGTTAGGATTATATTGATCTGTGTATCATTCTCTTAGAGGTCTGTTCCAGAGTGCAGTGGTTCCTGGAAAACTCTGTTCGAATAAAACCTACTTTTAACCGTTAAACCTTGACTTTAACAGGTTAAGATTATAGTCATCGAAGAATCATTTTCTTTGATGTCGGTTCAGTAGTGCAGTGGTTTGAATATGTTCGATTAGAACTTACTTCTCGTTGTTAACAGTAGACTTGAACTGGTTAAGATTCTAGCGATTGCGAGAAACATCCTCTTCGTAGTCGGTTTCACGAGTTGTGGTTCGCGGGAAGAAGCCGTTCAAGTGAAACACACTTCTTATCGTTAACCCTAAACTTGAACAGGTTGAGATTGTTGACATCGAGGAAACATCTTTTTGCGAGTCGGTTCAACTGGGTAGTCGTTTACGGAAAGAAGCTCTACAAGTGGATTCTACTTGTAACGGCTTACCTTAGCCTTGAACAATTCAAGAAAGTATGAGCGTTGTGATGCAGTGGATACCGACTCGGAACGTCAAATTGGGGAGCCGAGTTCGAATTCCAGTTGAATTCGTTGCATTCACTTAGGCGCAAATACCCTTAAGAAAGGTATTAGTCCGTCTCTTCCCTATATCTTCAGGATATGCTTACATTTTTGTGATGAATAGAGAGGAATTTTAACTGATCTGTTTTCTTAGAAATGCGTGTCATAACTAATTATCGTGCTATGGGATTTTCTGATGTCATTCGAACTTTGGTCATAACTTATTTCGAAAGCACGAAATAAGTTCTTTCACCTTTTTAGCAACGTTATCCGAACTAACTTCACTCGAAGTGTGCTTTACCAGTTAGCTCACGGAAAAGTAGTGTTTTCCCTAATAGAGAAAGGTAATAAACAAGTGCGTTGTAGTGCAGTGGATATCGGATCGGAAAGAG